>CAJVRN010000030.1:2732500-2845000 GCA_911728415.1 Lagocephalus sceleratus | reverse complement strand
TTTTGCTTCTTTAAGCAAGAACACGCGTTTTTCCCTGACGTCTTTTTTTTTTGTTGTTTTTTTTTTGTAGCTTTTGTTAATGAACTTTACACGTCGGCCGACAGGCGGGGGGGGGGTCAGCGTCGATAGGGGTGGAACCCCTGCACGTTGTGGTTCTGCCCTCGGCCGAAGGCGCTGGCGACGGGCTGGGGCGCGGCGGCCGGCTGTGCTGTCGGGGCGGCGTAGGGGGCCGTCTGCTGGCTGGGGTCCGCGTAGCTGTGGCCGAAGGGCGTCAGGTCCTGCCCATACCCTGAGGAGACAGCGAAGAGGGCCTCAACGCCACGGTCGACAGACGGGAAGGGCGGACCGACCCCCCCCACACACGCGCTCTTGTTGTCCGGCTTTTGACTGGATTTGTTTCTTAAGGAGGAAGAGGATCTTTTGAGGATCTCTTCTGTTCCAGCTCGGCCTTTCATCGTCTCTGGGTGTTCCCCAGGTACATGAGGAGACTCTGAACTGCTCCTGTGTGTGTGTGTGTGTGTGTGTGTGTGTGTGTCCTGTTACTGGAGCTGAAATATTTAGACTGCAGTTTCCTCTCGCCTGCTCATTCTGCGTTTGACGCTGGACGGAACAAACGTCCGCGCGTGAATTCAAAAGGGAGAAAACAAGGCTGCGACAGAGCGGCGTCACGCAGCAGCAGCCCCGTTTGTTCCTCAGTTTCTGGGGGATCATCAAGTCCTAATGTGTGTAAGAACGACAACAAGGAATAAAGTCAAAGACTAATAGGATGAAAGACATCTGAAAACAGGAAAATGGGTCAAAAATCAGAGAATCCAACACACTTTTGTTGCTCGGTAAATCTGAAGAGCGCCAGCAGAACCACCTGACAAACGGGGAAAAACAAAATTCCTGTCGTCTCCTCCTTCAAATATTCTCCCTCTCTCACCGCTTACGCTGCGATATAAAGACAGAACGCGGGGGGGACGACAGCGCGGGCGGAGGGACTGCTGATGCACAGAGACAACTGAACCATGAACGAATCCTCCGACAATCAGATCACCGCGCTGGAACCAGCAAAGCCAACGCACACGGGAAGAGTGGACGGCAGCCTTCCACGGCGCCAGGACGCGCCGTAGTTTGTATGTACATGCAAAATGTACATGCAAAGTCCAAAACATGGAGCAAAAAAAAAAAAAAAAAAAAAAAAAGAGAAGAAGAAGCTGGGCCGCGCCTCAGCACGCACCAGAGTAGCGGACAAGCGCTGCTTCTGTTGTGGTCGGAGGAGACGGTGCTGGCACCTACCTGCGCTATATCCTCCCTGCTCTTCCTGACCATAACTGTGAGAAGGACGCGTTGGTCCGTAGGCAGAGGGGTCCTGAGGGTAGTTACCCAGGCCTATCAGGGAGATGAGGAGACCAGATTGACTGAACCCAGACACCACTGGCCCTCTAACCCCCTTATCCACTTTAACAGAGGCGCACGGTCACGCGGCTTTACTGCTGCTGCACTACGCTGGGGGAGGCGTGGCGGCGCTGCTCCCTCTGGATCTACAAACAGAATGTCTAGCGCGTCTAAAGGTAACAATAAGGATAATCGGGCTAGACCGGTCTCATGACATCACGGTAATTGTCATCTGCTTCAGGCTCTTAACAGCGGGTCCAATGTTTTTACCCCCCCCGGCTAATCTCCAGTGTTAATTCCACGATTACATCACAATCAAGCCGACATTACGTTTAAGCGCGTGTGCCCCCGTTGAGGGGTAATAACGACGGATCACACAGGGATGTGGGGCTCTGCTGCGGCTGACCTGCTCACACGCTCCACGTCTTAACGTGTCTATCACATCTCATGGCTTAAACATACAAACCACCGGCTTAACCTTTAATATATTTATCTCCATAACTCCAAAGGCGGAGCTTTAATGAACACAAACTTGCTTTATTTACCCACCAACAGCTACATTCTCTTCTGACACAGGTGAACATATCGGTTCTCTGCCACTGCCCCTGCGTCTCCCACAGCTCAAGCTGTCACTGTGAACGTTCTCGGGCTTTTAGGAGGCGGGCGACATTAAACGCAGAAGCTGGATGGAGGCACAAGCAGAAGACACGGAAGAACATGAGTCGCGTCAGTCACGTGACTGGCGGCAGACGCGTGACTGACTTCGGACGTGGATCCAGCGGCGTGAAACAAAAACACACAGCCAGCAGCGTGAAGGCAGCTTCTGAATGAACATTGGACCAAACTGGTTCTGCTCCGTGAGCGCTGCTCAGTGTTAAATAAATATTTTAACTTAAACGTTTATACCGCTCAAGGCCCACCAAATATCTCACATGGAGCTCTGGGATATGTCAACATGAACATCTATAGAACACCAAATTTCACAGTATAAATAGATACTAATATAATAATTATATAGAGAATATTAGATGTTATTGACTTATTTTGGATCTTGTTTTATAGTCGAGTGTTCTTAAAACTGCGCCATCTACAAAAGTACTGTAAATATTCTGTTATGACTTATTTTTTGAGGATGAATTAGGCCTCGATGCGGTTTCTTCACGTTACTTGTGAACACGTTCAAGTACAGGAAGCTTCCTCTGGGTCACATAATTAAACAATCTAAGATGAGGTCAAGAGTCAAACATGAAGACTCGTCTTTATGTATTTCTAAGGGCAAGGACACGCACAGAGTCACAAATTCAACCGATACACAGACATCCTGAAACAAATCTTCACGTTATTATTTCAGAAACATATTTTTTTTGGGTGGTATGGTGAAGCTATCACGATAGTACTCTTACAAGACTGGTGAGATAAGTCAGAGTGGTTTTTGACGGAGAGGAGGAGGAGGAGCAGGAGGGGAGGGAACCGAGTCAAATGTCTGAGATAATAAAGAGAAGAACTCACTCCCTACAAACTCAAAAGAGAAAAGTTAAATTAAAAAACATTCAACAGGGCAGGACGGTCAAATTCACACACCAGCTGCACCGACATTGATGATCACCTCCCCAGCTGGGTGAGACGAGAGCGCGCTCCAGTAAGGGTGAACTCCAGCACCACGTTCATGGCAGTGCCACATACACAAGAAGCATGTATGCATGTGCAGCTGTACAAGCTCAATGAGTAAACAAGAGGCTGCCGCATCCATTAAAAAGGCCGGAGGAGATGGGCGGGGCCAACAGTAACACCAAAAGAGAACGTCGAAGGGAGAAAGGAAAACGGCGACAAGCTGCAGAGCGCTCCTCTTACCGTACTGGCTATAAGGAAAGTCGGGCTGCCCCGTGGGAGCTTTGCTCAAGTCCTGAGTTGGAGTGGTGGCAGGGGCGAAGCCGAGAGGCGCACTTCCTGGAGTGGTGGGCGGAGGAGGGACCTGTGGAGCATACTGGTCTGCTTGGGGCGTACCGAAACTGTAGCCTGTCAGAGAGGATAAATAAGGCAACGGCGCGTTAGCAGTCGATGTGTGAACGACGAGCGGGCTGCAGTTCTTCCCGCCAGACGTGCGCGCACATCTGAGGCCGCAGAATTAAAAACAAATATCGATCCAAGTGTCAGCTGCCGCTATTTGGTCTGGACTTTTTTACCCTGCTGTTTGTTTGTTTGTTTGTTTGTTTTTTTAACCAGCCAGCAGGTTTAAAGGGGAGGAACCATCGATCTCCACTCGAGTTTTTCGGGGGCCATATGACGAAACAGTGTGTGTCTGAGTCACGCTGACATCTGTGATAAGGTGGGGGGTTCCTCCCCGACCACGGCGACAGAAAGGCTGCCTGGATAAAACTGTTCACTGGGATAGGCCAGCAGCTGAGGGGGGGGGGGCGAGGCGTCTGGAGACGCCGCCGCCCGTTTCCCGCTCGCGCGTGTGAGGTGTGAAGCGTGTGTGAGCGCCACTGACCGAACTGAGGTGCTGTGCTGTAGCCCTGCTGAGGGTAGCCCTGAGGTGCTGTAAACCCGCCCGCTGGGGTCGTGACCAGGAATGCACTGAAAGGTGATGGAGGCTGTGTGGGGGTCCCGCGGCCTGCTGACAACGGAGGCCCGTACCCACCTGCTCCAACAGAGAACAGACGTGATCAACACAAACACTTTGACACACCGACGTATCACACAGAAAAAAAGAACGAAGAGCCGAGTCCTATCTGATGGACCCGTAACGGTCTGAGGAGCTATCTCTGAGACGGTTGAGCGGAACGCACTGCGACGCTCGTAAAAAAAAAAAGCCGCGAGCGGAGGGGAGGGGGGTGGGGCTGACGCTGCAGTCAGCGTTTCAGGTCGACCCAGAGATGGAGACACGAGACTGAGCCGGACCAAGAGCAGAAGGAGGCTGGAACCCGTTCAAGGATGCCATCTGTCTCGAGCAAACCATCAGCAGCCTCAGCCGTTATGAAACAGTGATGTCATGCGCGCGTCCCGATCGGCCCGTTGGGCGGACGGAGACCAACACCTCACAATCGGCCATCGCAGACAGCAGAGGGGAGCTGGAACACCCACCTATAGGCTGACCAGTGGTTGACACCCACACTCCTTTAGGGAGACAGAGAAGGGGGTTAAAGGGGGGGCAAACCGCCCCAAACGCGGAGCGGCGGCAGAACCCAGCTCGGCGCTCACCCTGTGGTCCGTAAGGCTGCTGCCAGCCCTGCGCGGGCTGCGTCGTCCAACCGTTAGCTGCCGTCAAGATGCCCCTGGGGGCCCACTGGCCGGGGCCAAGCTGCCCAGGAGCTTTGCTGTCACGAGGTTCGGCCTTCTTCACTTCCACCTGGACAAAGGGACAAGCGGGGCACGTTTGGCAACACCGGTCATAGGCCCGCGAGACTCCTCACCTAGACAGCCCTGTCCTAACACTGGGTGTTTAATCTTACACTATCGGGCCACGTTCAAATATTTAACTTTAATAACAATACTTTATTAATATTGCTGTGTATCAAAGGAGAGGGATGTGTCTCAGGTACTGGGTGGGAATTTCTTCCTTACAAATGAAATATTACATTCTGTATTTTTACATGTTTTTAGGCTGTACCTGAGAAACATTGTTTTTTTTTTTTTTTGTTTTTTTTTTTTAAACACTGGGCTATATAACGATAAAGACATCTATTGAAAGGTCTTGACTTACCTTTCTCCAGCTAACGCTTATAAAGAATTTCATTTTTATTGTCTTTGATGTAACTTTGAATGGATGTAAAAACAAGTCTTTATCTCAGTTCTAACAGAAAATATAAAAGGTAAACATGCAGGTACAATAATAGAACTAGAATTTGTCCTTCGGTATATCAAACGTGAATGTTCATACTGTGTCACAGGTGAGAAAATCATGTGGTCAATTCCCGCTGGAGGATAAACACCATCAGGCCCACGAGAAAAGCGGCGTAATAATCACACGTTAATGCCAGAGGACAGTAGCCTGCGTACTCAACACTCAAGAGTTCTTGCATCCGTCTGCCAGGGTGGTCAAATCTTACAATTGTCGTTCCAAACTAAAGTTCTTGTCCCAGCAGAACTGTCCTTCCTAACTAGGAAGAACTACCAGCCGTTAACCAGAGCAAAGAATCAGGCTGAGACTAAGGAGGAGCCAACCAGAAATAGACTGGAAGGTTGAGTTATTGGGGTCACCTTGCGGGAGGAGAGCGAATCAAAAATTCCTCCTTGCTTTAAGGTGTTGCTACCTTGCACAGCCTCCCCTCTTCCTTCTCTGTCGACCTAATTACATGCACGTTTCCGGCGGTGGGCTCGCCGCCGCCAGCTACCTGAGCGCTTGTCCCCCTGGGCATCACACCTGCGAGTGATAGATACTGTGACTTCTGCACGGTCCCCAGCAGCAGAATGGGGATTTGCTCCACAGTTTGATGTGCTCCAATTTCTAATTTGGTACCTCAGATCTCCCAACCTCCCACAAGGCCCAGCGTAAGGTAATGTCAAATCAAGAACAATGGATTAGGTCCACGTTTGATTCCTGGTGGAACGAAACCGGGGCAAAGTCGACACCACTGAAGATCACACAGGTTGGTCTGAGTCGTTTGTGGAGTTGATTGGATTTGTAACGTAATCAGCGACAGTTAAAGAACGGTTTGATTGATTATTGCTGATTAGAGTGAAGATGAAGGGAAAAAAAACTGACAGTACGACGGAAGGTTAATTCCTAAAAAAAGGACACACTCTTTTCTCCTGGATTCTCTGTAGAGTTGATTAAAAGCAGCTAATTAAACAATCACTATTGGGAAAAGGGAGGTTATTAATGGAGAAAGAGCTGCAAAAGTTCATTTAATGCGAGTGAAGTGCCAGGAAAAATCCTTCAGATAAGCACTTTACTACAGTTCAACTCATTCTTAATTGCTTGTTCCTTCATCGGGGGTGGGCAGTGTCCTCCTCACAGACTCTGAATTCTGCATTCTCTCTGTGCAATAAAACCTCAACCATCTGGCTCCCGCTGAGATAAAACAAACACCAGCGAGTGTCATGCAAATATTACTGCAAGGCTCGCGTCTCATCCTCAGCAGAATTTTAGAGAGCGGCACCATTTGTTGTGTAGACACAGTATGGAGATTCTCGACTGAGGTCACTGTTCGGTTTAGCTTTTTCTTAAATTTTAAAAAGAAGAAAAAAAGAACATGTTGACATGTAAGTGACCTGCCAACAGAATATCAGAAAACAAAAAACAAAAAAAGAACAGAATCGATTTGACCAGTCCTTCAGGTGCTTTGTAGACATTGCTTTTTTCTTTTATCATTTTATTGAGTTTTTGTAAGAACAAAATGGAAATTTAGGCAAATCCAGCCGGACGTCAGGCATCCCGAAGGAGTGGTCAATGGAAACAAAGCCTTGGGCGACAATAAAAACTGCAATGTAACAGTATTTACTGATATCAGTGTGATTCTGGAAGCCAAAATCAATACGAATGATGGTGCTCAGAGCAAACTGGCACAGAATTGAGAGTTTTCGTCCAATTATTTTATGATGCAAGCCTAATTATTATGATGCTGCAGTCAGAAATGATCAGAAACTGGTAAAGCAGCATCATTACATCGTTGTCGCTCCGTCACCCAAGCCTCCGTTTGATCTTATGGGTAAAATAAAACTACAACTACACACTTTTTTGCCCATGATGTCGTGAAAATGCATGTTGACAGCCTGGTCCACTGATTGTTCGGCCTCGAAAGTAATAAATCCAAAACCTAGCCAACGACCAAGAGTGAATCAAGGTAGCAGGGGGGGTTGTGACAACACAAGATGAAGAACAGTATCGGGCTTCAGCAGAGTGAGGATCTGTCAAGACCGAGCAAGAGGCTCCTGGGGCTTGGATGATGTCGCACACTTACAGAACACCACAACGTTTGGATTTAAAGAGACCGTGTGTGCAAGCCGCTGAGTACAGTCATCGGTTTGTTTTAATGTCAGGTAAAAGGTTCTACTTTCTAACTTTTACAAGCAGAAACAAGATTAGCTTGTTGCTTCATGCCCTTTCATCCAAACCCCACCTTGATCTGTCCCCTCGGTATATTGCTGTGGAGCAGCAGCCATAGTAAATGCATCACAAAAATATGAGGAAACACAAATTGTAGAATGGCTTCTGCTTCCTCCAAGCTTCCCCAAATTCAACATTTTACTTTTGAGTCAGCTGGATAAGCCTTAAATGCAACAAGTAAAATCTTGCTCACAGTGGTAGCACAAAGATATGGGCCGTAGGTGGTCCATAAAGTGGCGCACAGGTGATTCCGATCAGGCGTTTTCAAATGGGGGATACACAAAGTTCACGCGTGTTACAACGGTGCAAAGTCCAGCAACCGCTAGTAGTCAAACAGCTGCTCGGCCAACTTTTCCTCTCCGCTGCGAAGGAACTTTTCAGAGTGTTTGCAGCGTAGTCGCGCCACCGTGATCTATTTTCAATTTGATTAACTTTCCGCTGTGGCAGAATTAGGTTGTGTGCACAACTCCACTCGGGGACCTAACCTCAATCCAGTTTAACATCCTGCAGACAACTGAGGTTTGTGAGACCCCTCGTAGCGCGCCAGCCCATCCAGCGCCTGATGATACAGGTCTATTAATAACGTCAGTCAATGACCCATCTTTTATCTAAATTTAAGTTGACACAGTTGGTTAAACTCAATTTGGGCCGCTTAATTCAACAGAATGTTTAAGTTTACAGGAAAACAAATATTTGAGAGGTAACGAGCAGTAGAACCACTTTAAGCTGACTAAACAATAAAGTAATTCTTTACATTTGTATCGACTCTCCATCTATTCTCTGAACTGTTAGATATCAGGGAGTACAAACGTCCTAAGCGTGAAGGACATGAGGATAAGAGGCCCAGCAAACTCGCTCGACTACGTCATAACTTTGCAGCTTTGTCTAAGCCCCATTTAGTACAAGTAAAATAATTCAGAGCGTTTGTGTTTGACCTGTATCTTTGTGCTACTAATCAATGCACAGTAACCTAAAGGAGAAAAGACAAATCTTAAAAGACACTGTTAATCACATTCAAACCATTGACAAGGAGAAGGGGACAGAAGAAAGAAAAATAGAAAGGGCTTACTTACAAAGTACTTAAACTTCTACATATGGGAGAACACATACTAGGCCATTTAAGATACATACATCAGTCATGTCTAAATCATGGTAAATAAAACTTATTCTTTAAAATCAAATGGATTTAGTAAAAGGAATGATTTGGTACTATTAAAGACTATGGTTGGTGCTAGTACAATACATAATGATAAATCCAGTGACAAACTATTCTGGTTTCTCCCAACAGAAGATGAACGTGGGGGACCGGAGGGTGTGTAATAATGCAAGTGGTGCTGCATCAACGTCACATATGACAGAGGAACTGGCCGCAAATGTAACGCAGAGGACAGTCTGACACCGACGGCGGCAGCTCTGATTCCCACCCAGACTGTCCATGTTATAGATGTCACCCCCGTCACACTCGTGGTGCATTCATGATTGGCTGGATAATTGTCTGTGGGATCTAAAGATCTGCCACTTCCGCCGGGGAACGTGTTCAAGAGACCACAGAGATGGGGAATTATGCATGGAAAACACGTTCTAGATGAGTCTATTGTTCAGGCGATAACGGTGTCACACTCACCTCCAGCCTTTAGCTCAGAAGGAAAACGTTTCCCATCCGTGCTCATTCTGTCCTCTTCTGATAAACTAGCACCCTTTCGCTAACCCGCTTTCCCTTCTTCACCACAAGTTTGATTTTTTTCACAAGTCGTGTGTAGTTTTGATTATTTTTTGATACTGTCAAAGCCTCGTATGACCTTCAAATTAAGGGCTTCTACCATCTATTCGTCATCTGCCTCTCTGTGGTCCAGGTTAAAGCGGCACACCTCAACGCTCGTACAAATCAAATATGGACCCTGTTTGCCCTTTACCTTAAAGGCATTTAACCATTTAAGACTTAAAAAGGGTGAGCTTACCCTGCTCTGCACACGTGAAGAGCCAGATGTGGAGAAATGTTCACTTAGTCTAAACGATGTGCGAGCTACAGCGAAAACATTCACACTTACTCCATCAGCAAGACTGAATTCAATCATTTAATAAGAAAAAGGGTTCCCTGTAAGGGCCCTTTTCTGCATTCAGAAATGTGGGGTGGGCGACTCAAGATTCTATCTTGTGTTTATTTTAACGTGTCGTTATCGTGCCAGTATCTGTGACTGCACTTTTTTTTTTCCTCTTTGGGCCAGAATAGTTTGTCATGAGATTTTTAAATGGTAAGGTATGGAGAAGAGAGAGAGGAAAAAAAAAACAGGATCAGCTTTTACCTCGGGGCCTCTGCTTCTCCGCATCATAGATCATTACCACCTCTGTGACCTTGAATGGGACAAAGGGAAACGGTGTCTCCATTTAGAAAATCAAACAGGGTCCGTTCATGATCTAATTCAATATTTTGCATGAAACAGGGAAAAAAATAGAATCTCTGATTCACTGCAGATGAAATGTGTTACATGACACACTAATTAAAATCGGTGTTAATGGCAATATGGTTTAATTTCACAAAGACAATACTCACCACTCCGAATCTATTGAAATAGTCCCTGAGTTCAGGCTCGCCGCAGTTATGGGGGATTCCACCTACAAATATCTTCTTAGATTTATTGCTATCAGCTTTGCTGCCCTTCTGAAAGAAAACAGGGAGTGTATGGATTTCAATGTCTATTTAAGGATCGCTCTGGGAAGGGGCAGTTAGCCATCATCTACTCAGACAGTGCAGAAGAAATTAGGTTCTCCTCTTGCCCTGGGGTATATTTCTTAACATGTCATGTCAGTGCAAACACTAGTCCCCACAGATCAGAGAGCATGGATTTCTCCATCTCGCAACCACCAAGCATTTCTCCCTCACGCTGCCTTGCACTCAAGCTGTAATTGCTAGAGATTCCTAATGACAATGGTGGTTTTAATAATTCATTTTTCTGCTTTGTTAGCCAAACATGGACCAGCAGATACGTGACAGTCTGGTAAAGAGGTCTCAGTAGGAGACCTTAAAACCTTGCTTGCTCACCAAATGTTGTCACACATTTGCTGCCCATTGTGTTGACGTGATATAGACCTAAATGCAAAAAGCACAGCTACGCAGCCACTATTAACAACAATAATAATACTACACTTATTGTCTTGGTTTTTCCGTGTCCTTGAGGAAAGGATGAACAGACCTCCTTCTCCTGCAGAAACAGCAAATCTAGGTTGGGAAGTGAAGAATCTAGACTCTCTTACCCAGCCCTCCTTGGTTCGAGACTTTTCGGGTTGCATTCCTCTGGGAGTACATGGCTTCGGGTCAATCTGACATCACATACGGAGAACAACGTTCAGCAAAAGGCACCTTGAGAGGTCCTTCACCACATCACCCAGTAGTGGGCTGCCTCATACACCCACGCAACATGAACTGATGCATGCAGGGAATAAAAAAGGACGGCCTCCTGTGCATCCGCCATCACATTCATTCTGTTACAGTCAATTATATTTAACTGACACTTTTGCTCATTTAACTTTGAGCAGGTAAATCTTGTTAGGCAAGTGGATTTGAGTCTTGCTGATGGAACCTCAAGTATGTTTGCTGTGAAAGAACAGCTCAGTTTAAAAAAAAAAAAAGCACACGCCACCAGCTCAAACAAAGGCAGCCGATTACCCGGTTGATTTATCTACTTTATCTGCTCCTTTTGATTTAAAATACTCACATTTCTTCCATCAAGATTGTGTGGCTTTGTCTCCAGCACCGTCCGCACACAATTGGGGTCTTTGAATTTGACAAAGCCAAAGCCTCTTGACTGATTCGTAGTTTTGTCCTTCATGATGACACAATCTACCACTTCCCCATACTGTGAGAAATAGTTCCTCAGCGTCTCTGACAGAGAAAGAAACAAAATGTTTGCAAATGGTTCCAAAATATTTTAATAAAGGGCACAAAACCATGCAGAAGGATGTAAACATGGCAAAACTACAAATATAACGAGACACGTTCTATGTCAAAAACAGGAAACGTGCAAACCACAATGGACAACAGCAGCTCGGCGTCTTGTCACTCTGTGTTGGGTTTACGGTTATTTATTGATAAGAGAATAACTAGTGACTGTAATTCAGGCACACACACCCACAGAAGCAAGACGTGCAGGTTTGAACATATGAGGAGTTGCTATGAAGCATTACTGTAATAGCTTTACATGTGAAGCCTGGGGGCACCACCTGGGACACGAGTTAGGCGTTAAACAGTACAGGTGGCGACGTTAACAGTCGTGAAGCACAGGCAAACACTTGTTCAGAGTTACACAACATCCAAAGAAGTATGCGTCGAGAAACTACTACATAAGAAACTGGACCATCTCTGCAGCAGATCTGAGCGGCAAGACAGCGACAACACGTCAGCTACGCGGTTAATCGAGTACTGCCTCCACCAGATTTGGCTATGCGAACAGCTTTTACACGCTCGCATGATCCCAGCAGATTTGTATTAACACACGCATTCAGAGTGCAGAGTGGTTTTAAAAAAGAAATCAGCCATTTTGTGTCACTTTGTGCACTCTAAGGCACACCGACGAGTTTTTAAATATAGATTCCAGGAGATATACGGGCAAATACAATCTCCACATCACAATGTATTCACATTTAAGGAGTAAATGCCTTTAATATTATCAAGAATTATAAAAGACGATACTGTCACGATATAAAAATGGAGCTGCGTGCAAGTCAAAGTTCACTAGCGTCACCACGACGTGTGTGTTACACCAAAACAATATAACTACCGTCATTACCGATGCAAGCATGCTGTTCCACAAAGCTTCTTTGGTCGCACTAACCAAACTAAACCAACATCTAATGGTGTAATGAAGACTGAATATCCAAATAATCTTAATTTCAAATCCCAAAATATCTGCACAACTCATAAACAAGACAAGCACCAAATGCAAAACCGTTACACCCACATTAATGACAGTTTTACCTGGCAGACGCCTGGGAAAATCTACCTAAAATGTTGCACCGCTGTCAAATACAGGACATAATATCCATAACTAATACTGCATTTAACTGATAAATGTGATTATGCTTTATATTTATCCTCAAATTGGATTACACCGCATAATAAGTTCACATAGCTGAACAGGACTCACCTTGGGTAGTACTCCAGTCCAATCCACCCACAAAAAGTTTCCTGTAAAATTAGACAGAACACCACCAGGTCAGAAACTCTGCGTTTGTTTCAGCGAGTGATAAACCGATGCAAATCTTAAACAAATGCGTTTGCGAGTGGAGACGTGCGTGGAGAAGCTCCTCCACAAACAGCTGTTTGGGGAGCTTCATCCGGGCTCAGCCGACTCCACGCCAAAGTGCACGTTTGTGACACTCCACCAGCAGAACAGGCTGAATGTTCACGGCTGCCGTCCTGGGGGGTGGTGGTGCTGGTGGTGGTGGTGGTGGTGGTGCTGGTGGTGGTGGTGCTGGTGGTGGTGGGGGGGCACGACGGACCTCTCATGCGGCTCCTGCCACGCAAGTTTCCCCGGGACGGAGGCGGCGGAGCCCGGCCGCGGTCGCCCCCGCGTCCGGGGAGAGCACCCGGGGTGGTGGAGGGGGTGCAGGAGGTGGAGGTGGTGCAGGAGGAGGTGGAGGTGCAGGAGGGGGGGGTTAGCGGAGCCACTGCGGACCGGGGGGGCTCCAGCCCCGGCGGTGCCCGCTAAACGTCCTCCCCGGGCGCCGCTCTCGCCCCGCCGGGGAGCTAGACCCCCCTCCAGGACCCCCCCACCTCCAGGACACCCCCCCCCCCTCCAGGACACCCCCCCCTCCCCGCTCGGTCCACCCGAGCCCGGCCGAGCGGGTGACTTTGCCGGCTCTCGCTTGTTCCGGGTCGCCAAGTTGCTCCCGCTCCGGTGGTAGCATGCTGGCTAAGGCTAGCCGCCGCGCGGCCGGGGCTCGCGCCCGGCGGATCCCGCCCGAACCCCCCCCTCCCTCCCCCCCCCGGAGGCCGAGGCCGGGGCCTCACCCGACTTCATCTCCGACCAGGTTGCTGTTCATCTCCGAGGCTGAGGCGGCGGCGTGACGGAGCGGCTGGCTGCGGCGGCTGCCCCTCTCAGACTGGGGGGGGGAAGGTCACTCCGCTCCTCCGTTCAAACCGCGCAGTGACGACGCTGCGGGGGGGGGCCTTAAAGGAACAGCGGCCTTAAAGGAACAGCACCCCCCCTCCGCTGGGGCGACCCGGGCCGGCGCGCTCCATCCAGACGCGCGGGGTCGAGGGGCACCGGAGAGGTCATCTGAGGTCACGGACCAGGTCCGTTTGAGGTCACGGACCAGGTCCATCACCGGTGCCTCGAGGCTGCGTCTCTCTCCCGTGGGTCAAAAGTTTGTGGCTATAAACCGTGAGGCTGCAGGTTCTGGTCCAACCCAGCAGCAGCAGCACCAGACTGGACTCACTTCATCAACTCATCTGAGTCTTCAACAGCTGACTGGTCAAACTGGGTGAGCTGGACTGGTGGGACCAGAACCTGCAGCCTCACGGCCCTCTGGGGGGGGTGGGAGACCCCTGGTCCAGATGAAGCTGGACTGGTGGGACCAGAACCTGCAGCCTCACGGCCCTTTGGGGGCCCTGGTCCAGATGAAGCTGGACTGGTGGGACCAGAACCTGCAGCCTCACGGCCCCTTGGGGGGGCCCCTGGTCCAGATGAGCGACTGGTGGGACCAGAACCTGCAGCCTCACGGCCCCTTGGGGGGGGGGCCCCTGGTCCAGATGAAGCTGGACTGGTGGGACCAGAACCTGCAGCCTCACGGCCCCTTGGGGAGGGGGTGGAGACCCCTGGTCCAGATGAAGCTGGACTGGTGGGACCAGAACCTGCAGCCTCACGGCCCTTTGGGGGGAGGACCCCTGGTCCAGATGAAGCTGGACTGGTGGGACCAGAACCTGCAGCCTCACGGCCCCTTGGGGAGGGGGGTGGAGACCCCTGGTCTGGACTATAGGAGACAATGTGGGACGTTAATGATTCGGAGACTTTAACTCATATTGAGGAATAAGTGTGAAAGGAGGGTCTGCTGACACCTGTCGACCCCCGCTGAGCTGGTACCGGCGGGTGTCCTCCAGCAACGCTGCACAGCTGCTCGCGCTCCGCCTCAGCTATTGTCATTGGAATGGTCTGAGAAGGCCGTTGGGATGAAGAAGCCATGAAGCCGAGAGCTCCTTCTGTCCGGTTGCACACGCAACATCAGCAGAGTTGAGCGTCGGTCAACATACTATTGTCGTTTAGGTCAAATCTCATTAAATTAATTAAAAGAAAAAAGGCGCAGATGAACTCTGGACTGACTGATAAAGACCAGAAAGAGGGATTAGCTATCTGACCTTAAGACATAACCTGCACTTTGACTCCGTTTACCGGGTTTTTACCGTCCGTATGGGCAGCAGGGTGGAAGAAAACCACAAGACAGCGGTTAGATTAAAAAGAATAAAGGTTTGACCCTTGACGTGTCCGGGAATACGCAGCAAAATGGCCTTCCTGTGGCTGAACTTCTAACTAAAAGTGTTGACCTTTAGGCTCCCGTTTAGGCCTTTGACCTCCCAGCAGCCTCCCTTTGGAGGACGATGGTCTTAAGAGTTGGTAAACAGGCACTCTGGGATTTACGTGCTGTTTATATCAGCGTTTCCCACTACCGGTAGAACGGTAAGAATTATGTTCACAATCGCTGATCTCAGTTAAGTCTCGCTCCCTTCAGCCCGAGTAGCTCTGAAATTCAAACCCGGTGCCTATCAACGCGGAACATTTTACACATTTTAATCTCATCGAGAGATTTCAGGTGGGCTTTTCGTCGCCTGTGCTGTTCGAGGACGTCCGGCGATTGCAGATGAAAGAGGGGAGCCCGCTTCTTGCTTCGGGTGTGCTGCGGGTGCCGCACGGATGCGAGCTCCTGTGGCAGCAAAGCATTATTCAAAGGCGAGCGCGAGAGAGAAGAGCCTCACGTAAGAGTGGTAGGTGGATGAAAACCTACAAATTGATGAGGACCCTCACACGGGAGCCGGTCCCACTCACCTAATGGGACTGAAGTGGATGATGGGTAACTAGGGCAGAAGGGCTGTGAAGATGATCAGATGATACATTTTTCATGCGGTTCTGTCGCATTGTGCAGTCGGACTGTACAAAAGGCTAAATGACACTGAAATACGGGACAACCGTTTTAGCCGGAGCAGACCGGAAATTAAATACATTTAGCATAATTTAATGTTTACATGGAAGTTAATAGCACCTATGTGTGATTATGTATATCGTTTTTCATCACAAATGCAATTACAGACGCAAAAGTTGTCTAAGAGGTATTAGCGCTGTAAAACATGGCTTCACTTGAATCAGCAGGAGAACCAGCCCGATGAGCCGTGGGCCAGAGAAAGCTGGAAAATGCATTCGAGGGCGAATGGAAAGATCTACCACTCCGACCATTTGATGATGTTGTGCAATGGAAGGACATGTATATCTTTAATCAGTTGTGTGCAATGGTTAACTTCAGCTGTTTGTACCAAGACTCAGAGAACTGACAACAACCAGAGCGTTCACTCCGCTTCTCGTTCTGGATACCTTGGACCACCATGACCCCTTGACCCCTCAGCGTCAACAGCTTTACATTGCTGACTGCATATTTAACATGTGTACATTCATTATTACACACATTATTATTTTTAATTTGTGCTTTGTGGAACAGCACGCTTGCAGTTTTCCAATTTCATTTATTTTATGCAGCAGCATTAATAAATTACACCTCAATTGGACGATAGGCTTCAAATCAAACGCTATCTTCTGTCACGTGTACATGCAGCAATTATGTTCTGTTGCATGCAGCATGCACACAAGGAATATATTAATATATATATAATATAAAATATTATTATTGGTAGTAGTAGTAGTAGTAGTGGCAGCTGGTTTGTGAACTGTAAGATCCAACAGGACGCAATCCAGCATCTTTGCATGCATTTACCATCAGTCTGTGGGCACGCCCTCATTTCCTGGCCTCCTGTGTCGTTTGAAACACATTTTGTCTGCATGTAAAACAGATCGTCCCACTTCGGGCTACGTGTAAAGGCATCGAGGCGAGCTCCGGACCGTAACTTAGTGAGCCATCTTCTCTCGTCAGGATCTTGGGCATCGAACCTCCTTGTCAGGGAATGTTTATTGACTCGTGCTCCGTCAGCGGTTTGTTCCCAATATAACCCCCTGCACGACGCGCTTCTCCCTCTTCCAGACTCAGCCCGTCCACCACAACCAGACCACGACAATATAAAAAATAAACAACATGGAGTCCGCTGCAAAGCCCATCTTCTCCAAGGGAGAGGACTGCAAGACCTCCTGGCACGACGCTAAGGCCGGGTACAATGAGACCGACACCCACCTGGAGATCATGGGCAAACCGGTGATGGAGCGCTGGGAGACCCCGTACATGCACTCGCTGTCGACGGTGGCAGCTTCCAAAGGTAAAGGGAGACGTGCTTGTATTATCGGACACGCGCTCACACGAACGGGGCGTCCGATAATACAAGCACCCCCACAGAGATGACAGCTTTCCACACACAGGCAGGAATACATAGTAAAAATGTTAAATCATTCATTTTCGAAACCTAGAAATATTTTGAGCCTTTTGAGTAGTTAGTTAATTGTTAATACTTTTTTTTTTTTTACTTAATACTTTCTGGTGGAAATTGGTCTTATGAACTATTGAGTTTAGGATTTGGATTAACATGGATTTGTGGTGGATCTGTGTGTATGCCTTTCTGTAAAAGAGAAGCGTGTGTGTGTGTGTGTGTGTGTGTGAGGGAGCAACGTGCTGCTCGGTTTACTGACTGCTACAGCTGTTTGTCTCCTCACCTTTAAAGCCACGAGGTCCGCTCGGGGCAGGCAGCTCATGTTATCACAGCCCTGAAGGTTCAGACAGCTCTGCAACACCGTCGGCGGATACATGCGGGCTTTCGCTTTGTTTTTCTTGGCTTTGCATTAGTGTGAAATGTTTTGTTCAGTAGTTTATTCTGGATTATTTTCCTGCTAAGGTGTTTGAACCTCGTCTCTCAAGTGGCTGGTGCTTTAAAGTCAGATGTAGTTGCCCCTAGCGATTTGTTTTTTCAGGTTTTACAGTAACACATGCTTGTTGAAGGCCCTGTAAATGTTTATGAATCTGGGAACTAACTGTACAGTCTAATTATTGAACCAGCCGGTATAGGAACAAACCAAAGTGTCTCCTCCCTTGTAGGTGGTCGGGTTCTGGAGATCGGGTTCGGCATGGCCATCGCCGCCACCAAACTCGAGTCCCTGCCCATCGAAGAGCACTGGATCATCGAGTGCAACGACGGCGTCTTTGCCCGGCTAGAGAACTGGGCCAAGTCTCAGCCCCATAAGGTCGGTGGACCGAGGAGCCCGGGGTATCCTCTCGGGACCGGTTGCTCTGACGTGCTCTCGCTGCGTGCGCGTTTGGAGGCCGCAGATCGGTGACGTTGTGCTCCTCTTGCTCCTCCTCAGATTGTGCCTCTGAAGGGCCTGTGGGAGGAGGTGGTCCCCACCCTGAAGGACAACCAGTTTGATGGTAAAGAAAACGCACGCCCACCCAGGCGTCTTATCTGTATCGGTGGGGCGTCATGACTGAGCCCCGCTGCTGTCCCCCACAGGTATCCTCTACGACACGTACCCTCTGTCGGAGGACAAATGGCACACTCACCAGTTTGACTTCATCAAGGTGGGTAGTCCAAATCAGCGCGGGAGGTTCATGTAAATCGGTTTGACTCATCCATCGTGCGTCACCCGATGCACCAACAGTCGGTCTTGTGTGTTCCCCCGGCCGTGTGCTGACAAGAAGGAAGGCTGGGTTGACTTGGTGTCTGCTTCGGTCTGTTTGGGTTTGCAGGGTCACGCTCACAGGCTGCTGAAGCCCGGTGGGGTCCTGACCTACTGCAACCTGACCTCCTGGGGCGAGCTGCTCAAGACGAAATATGACAACATTGAGAAGATGTTTGAGGTAGACCTTCAACATCTGGACCGGCATGACGACACGTTCCCTGCACGGTGTCTGTAACGCAGTTAACACAGAGGACAATCGATCCGCTCTTCTCCGTTTATCAGTCAAAGTGTGGACGATAGTGATAGCATTCAGCTCACTAATTAATTAATCATTCCGACACTGAAACTCGGGCACAGCAGCACGGTCCCAAGAACCAGCTGTGGTGAGAAATACGTTGATTCCACAGATATTCCTGCAGGTAAAATAGTCACGGTAGCGCACCAACATGGGTAGATGTCATTACACCTTTTGACCTGTAGGGGGCGCTGCAATCAATAACTGCAGTTTTGCCTATTACTATATATATAATTATAATTTTATATTCAGGATTGATTATTATCTGAATTTTTCACTAGATTTTACACGAGTGGCTTCGACTTGGGAAACTGCATTTAAATATAATCTGGGTAGAACCGTTCTGTCAGGGTTCACAGAGTTTAGACGTGCGGTGATAATTTCAAGGTAAACGATAAACGCGCCGATAAAGGTATGCGCTGCCTCACACACACCGTCTGTTAATGATTTTACAGGAGACGCAGGTTCCTCATCTGCTCCAGGCCGGCTTCAAGAAAGAGAATATCCGCACCACCACCATGGACATTGCACCGCCCAGCGAATGCAAATACTATTCCTTCAAGAAGATGATCACTCCCTCCATCATTAAGGAGTAAAGTCGAAGGACACTGTGTGTCCATATCTTTTTTTTTTTTTTTTTACCATAACGTGCCTTCTCACACAATTCCTGCCATTCTTGTTCTTCCATCTGCCAGACTTCAAAACATTAAAGTCACTCAAGCCAGTTTAAAACGTTGATGTTATTTCAGTTACACACACTTCACAGAGGAACTTGTGAGTTCCTGTTTTGCACAGCTGTAATCCTGCCACACTGAATAATAAACAAATCAGCAAAATCTGTCCAAATTAAAATGTATGACCTCAGCAAATTAGAAAAGGTTGTTTTTTTTAATAAACCAATAGTTTTTTTTAGGCTTTGGTCTCTCCTAGCTAAAAAGAACACCCTTTAATACCAGAAATGACTTTAAGGATTTCTGTTTTTCCCCCCTCAAATTAGTTCAAGCGTTCACTAGGAAGCAAGGATGAGCTGATTTGGAGGTCAGAGGTTAATGAAATCGTGTGTCATGTGAGCGTGATATCTCAGGAAGGCCTCAAGGGATTTCTGTCAATCTAGCACAGTCCTGCAGAGTAGGAGTGGAGGATTAATGACGGGACTCAGTGCTCCCAGTTAAATGCTGCTTTGCGCCTACCCCCGGGGATTTCCTGTCAGATTCAGCAGAAACCCACCCAGGCTCCAGGATGAACTGACTGGACCTTTTCTCCCTCATTATTTTCTTCAGATCTGATAATGAATCCACTCGGGTTCGGGGATGAGCTGATGGCGTTTTAGAGGTTAAAGCTCAAGGTCACAGAGAAATGTGGCACAAACCCATGCTTGGAGCTGGATTTTTGAGGTCACAAGTAGACGTCGTCCGACCCTCTGATCGGGGTTATATTTAACCTTATGGATGCAGACGTGTTTGCATGAGTTATCTTAACACGTGGGACGAAGTGGCCGCCTCATTAATCATTAGATGAACGTGTGATGTAACTCCAGCTGGCTGTCAGGTGGGGAACTTCAGCAGCTGGCAGACCTCAGATCAGAATCAGAAGCACATGACTCGCATCCGAAAGCTCTCATGCAGTGAAAAGAAAAAACACATCAATGAGCAAACACTCATGATAAGACAGTTCGCAACAGTTTTCTGAAGCAAACTGTAGTTTTCCAGGTAAATTTACAGCTAAAATATTAGTTTTAGTCACAAAATTACTATCATTTCTATCATTTGTGAAAATAAATATGAATACATAAGAAACATGTGTGAAGGAGTGCGTTCTATCTGCTTCTGGCAGTCATTTACTTAAAAATAATAAAGACAGTCTCAGATCTGTTGGCATCTAGTGGTGAGAAAGTGTCTCAAACGCCTGTGTCTGTGTGTCCTGCATGAGTGAAAACATTTAGATTACACAGTTGGCCGCTTTTGTTCGTGATAAAAGATCTAAATCATTGTCGTGTCTGGTCACACCAAATTTTGATCACAATCTTCCCTCAGTGTGGCCTTAACGGTATGGCGTGGTTATGACGTCATTGTAGAGCCTCACGCCCCCTGGCGGCTCAAACGCAGCTTTAACACCCGCAGTGAAGAAAGTGACAGATGCCGAGTGTTCCCATGAGCCCAGTTTAATCGGTGTAACATCAGGTTACAACACTGTGCAGTCAAATCTGAATGACTGATGCCGTAAAATATATGAACAGCTACGTGAGTAAAGATGAATTCTTGATTAAACGGCGGTTTGATGCTGATGACAAAACTGTACAAAACTCACACGATGACTGATAAATACTGAACTGCAGAATAAAGCAGTGAAGTTTAAAGTTTAAGCGTGGATTTATTGGATTCTTACAGCTCTACATGGAAGAGGAGCGGCGCTCCAAATGAACTAGAAACACAACATTTACATACCAGAGAGACACACTGAGATAAATCACTTCCGATACCAAATTCTTAATTTCTTCTCGCGCTTGATTTTCCTCTGCAGCTGTAACACCCCGTAGAGCAGAGCCTCGGCTGTGGGCGGACAACCTGCAGCAGAGGGAGAAGCGAGCTATGAAACTGGCAGACAACAATGAAGACACTAAATTCTAAAAATATCCTCATTAATAAAGAGATTTCACGCATTCCTTATCATATCATTACCTGGAACATAAATGTCCACTGGTACGATTCGGTCACAACCTCTGACAACGGCGTAGGAGTAGTGGTAGTAGCCCCCTCCGTTAGCGCAACTGGAAGAGGAAGAATAAACGGTTTAAATTTGAAAGGAGAATACATAAATTAATCATCCATTTAGAAAAAACACGACCACAATGCTGAAATCTCAAATGTTGAACCCATCTATTTAAAGCCCGTCACGCTGTTACCGTAGATGTGGAGGCGGACTATCGAACAACTTTGGGATTCGCAGGAAAAAAAAGAGTGGCAACACCATTTTCAAACAAAAGTTAACTTACCTTCCCATCGAAATGACGTATCTGGGCTCAGGCATCTGGTCATACACCTGTGAGGAAGGAAGAGTTGAGTCACTCTTACATAACACCTGACTAAGGGCTAATCCGTTTCTCCTCTGCGGAGAACTTTGTTCCAAACTGCAGATCTACTGAAAGGCCGACTATAATCCAGCCAGCATGCAGACAGCTGCACGATTCTCCAGCCAGCAGACGGAAATGATCAAATCTCCAAGAAGCAGAGTCATTTTCCCTCACTCATCGAAGCCTTAACCCCCATAAATACAATGTGTGTGGGATTTTAGTGCAGGTAAACCTAAACTGCAGACGCTGCCGTTGGTCCCATCACGACCCGCCCCGCCACTCCCTCACCTTCCGCAAAGCCGGAGCCATCTTATTAGTCAGCGTCCCAGCCACGATCATGACGTCGGCCTGTCGAGGGCTTGCTCGGAACACCACACCGAAGCGGTCCATGTCGTAACGAGGCGCCGCCATGTGCATCATCTCCACGGCACAGCAGGCCAGGCCGAAGGTCATGGGCCAGAGAGAGCTCTGAGGGGGCAACGGAGTAGCGATGGGTACAGACATGGTGTACAAGGCGCTCTGTGTCCAGGAGCAATTTAAACAAAACCATCTGGCTTGATTTAATAACGTCATATCTAACCATAATACCATGACAGCTGGTTAACAAAGAGACAATGAAGTGAGGATCCAGTCCACAATTGAAGGTTACCTTCAGTGAACCACAGTGAACTCAAATCAAACAAAATCTTTGTTTCTCCTGTGTAGGTTATTCAGGAGGCAGACTCTGACTCTTCATTTACACTCATTATAAGTACGTGCTACATTAAAGCCACTCCACGTGTAAACCTTCCCTCGTGTTATCTACTCACCCTGCGAGCCCAGTTGACTAAATCATCAAGCTTGGTGATGACGTACTCTCCCTTGCTGCTGGCTACAGCGGCTGGTTTGGCTGCAGCCACTGCAGTACTCTTCTCTCTGACTGGAACCAAACTGCAACAAGAAACGGGGGGGTGTTTGCTCGGTCCCCTGTGTTTTTGGATAATCTATTTACACCCATGTTCAGAAAAACTCACGTTGCAACAGTGTTCTCGCCTTTTGTGCTGTTATGAAGGCTCTTCTTTTGAGCAGCAAGTATTGAAATGGGTCTGTTGGACAGAAAAGGATATCTTTAAAATCCACAAATCCACAGGAACATACTATAATAGTACTTAGTGTCATAATCATTTCATTTCTGGATGACACATCGGTATAAGTATCAAGAGTTAATGTGCAGTAAAGCTTTCAAATTTAGGTTGAGCACAGATAAGGAGATAATCAAACCAGCTTAACTCTGGAGCAGCTGAAGGATGAGCTGGGAGAACCTTACTGCAGACAGCATTAATAAAATATTGACATTCAGATCACGATGTTCTTACCTTGTGGAAAAACTGCCAAAAATGGCCAGGCGGGGTGCTGCAAAATATGAGTTAAAAGGAAAAATACCAGTCAGTAGCAGTCTTAAATCTGAAGGCTGTGACACATCTTTGTTCAGTTATCCTGCCACCAAAATTTTAAATTACTGTTGAAATGATGTCAAATTCAGTAAGAGTTGTTGCATTTTAGATGACATTTTATGCAGGTATGCACGTTTTTGTGCCGACGCTGTTGCACTTTCGTGAATGCATAAGTTGCTGGTTGAGTTTGTGGATTTGTGAAATCCTTTAAAGGCTCTTTAGAGCCACCAGAAACTTAAAATTTACCCAAAAGTTTGGAAGAATCAGTCGAGATATTTGTTCAAAAACTCCTCCACAGCGCATGAGGCTCGCATTATACTTATATACGACCGCCAACTTCACGAAAGGACGTATATTCTACTCTATTTTATCGAAAAGAGGGCATTAGAGAGGAGGATTATGTGACTGGTTACGTGTTTGTGCTCGGCTGCCGGCTAACCCAGTTAGCACGCGTGCTAACGCAAGGTCAGTGCGCAATCACCCCAAAAGTGACAAACATGGTCACCGGCGTCGTTGAGACACCGACAGCTCATCCGCACCGTCTCATAATCTCAGTCTAACCCATTTGTCAGCGCTCCCTATCGGCTCTGATGTCGCTTAAACGCGTATTATTTAAGTCAAAACATCACTTACCCACCAGCGCCGCCATCTTTGAGAATCTGATGACGTCAGACTCCTTCCGGTGCGTGTTCGCGCTCGTGCAGTAGGGGGCGCTGTTGCGACTCTGAACAAAAGGTGATTTAAATTTGAATTTATCCTCGTTTAAATGTACATTAAATTCACCTTTTTTTTTATAATATTAATCCTCATTTAAATGTATCCGTATTAAAATTAAAATGTATTATTAATTGTATTATCATTAATTAATTATTTATCCTGATTTAAATGTAGATGTATCCTCCTTTAATCTAACACAAAGTAAACGTTTAATGGGAAGTTATCAGAGCATAGGTTTATATTTGCCATCTCATCGCTGATAGAAGCTTAATAAAATGTACTTTCCCAAATTATGACGATAATATGTTTTATAAATTGTTCAATTGTTATGTCATTATCCATTAATTTCAACATACTAATCATTTTATCAAATGATTGTTTCCTCTGCATTTGCCTGTTTTTTGTGTTAGTTTAATTTTTCTTCAATGATGCAGCCGTTGTATTTTAGATACGGTTCAACAACTACATTGGTTACTGTTACTGACGGTTAATTTTCCGTCTTATTAAGGAGACATTTATCCAATATTTCTACAAAATAACACTTTTAAAAGCCTTGGACTGTTTTTTTTAAATTGACTGAAAAAATAGACATTTCCACCAGAACCATCTTTCCTGGCTTCGGAGCTTGTTGAAATCCGCTTTCGCTCAAGAGGTTAGTATTTTGTCTGACACAGTTAATAACAGTGGAAACCGAGTCTGGCTTTACCAGTTGACTTGCATTCATGCGGCGTGCTGTCACAACAGACACACACTGGGTCCTAACTCACCACCAAACACCTCTCACCACATCCAGTTAAGAAAGAAGCACTAAACAAACCAATCTGGGACTTTCAACTACTAAATATAGATGAAATGTCTTATAATTTATGATGAATAATCTGTCTAAAATTCAACTTGCATGTAGAGCGGCCAAGTTCGGAGAATTATGGCTCTCTTGAAGGACGCAATGCTGCAAAACAATGAATCATTTATCTTTTGTCATTGTTCCAGTCGTCATTTCCTTATTTGAACTGTGCGAGACCACAAAATTTAGGCCAGTCGCATCTCCCAACTCCACCTGCTTTTTTATTTTACCAGAAAAAATAAACGTTCCCGGCTGACCGTAGGATCAAAAAGTACGATGAAATGATTCTATTTTATAATTAGAGGAAACTTTCCACTTCAAAAAACGCCTGCTAAAACCTGTTAATTATGAAGCTGGAGGGCATGATCTCTAAATCACGTCATGTGGTCAGATCTTTAATCTGGTGTCGACTCGGTGGTCGAGAGGCCGCCTTTAGCTCCACCGCCACAAGCCCAGTCAGACAAATCAGCAGCCGACAGGATGCCAGCTGGGTGGAGATGGAGAGCACCCGGAGAAGTACGGGGAGTGTTATCACATAATGACAGTCCCAGTGCTCCCCACACACACACACACACACACACACACACACACTGAAGCTTCTCCAGGAATAACCGCTCAGTCACAGCAAAAGCAAAACCAGCAGTGGAACAAAAACTTGGAAAAGACTAAATGACATTTTCCCCTGCTTTCCTTCTTTTTTCTTTTTTTTTAAACAAATGGCTTTTATTCCATCTTCATGTACACGTTTTGGACAGTCGAAATAAAAGTTAAATCTGTCAGCAGAAGTTGCTTTTCTTGCGGTTTTAAACATCAACCCAGGTCCAACCTCACGTGAAGCGGAGCCTCTGGGTGCTCGCGGGTCAAACACATTAAATACAGGCACGGGAATAGTTAAAACATAAAACAAGAAACACAAACACAAACGTTTTAAGACTACAGCATTGTTCAAAGGCTTCCTCCGCCGATGGCAGAGCGCTCATGTTTCAGATAATAAGCATGGATCCGTGTTTTAAATTGTCCCGCATACGAGGAGAGCGCGTAGAAGTCAGGCCGCCGCTGACTCGAAGGTTATAGTTGCAGCATGTGTTGCCGGGCTTAACTGGAGACCACAGGAATGGCCTAAATTTGGAAGGATCTCCTCCTCCGACAGAAGAAAGCGCAGCTCTCCTCCTCACTGAGCATCCAGGATGTCTGTGGGTAGGACGTCTGCCGCGCCACGCGGGCTCTGTGAAGCCCCCCCTGACCAGGAAGAGGGGGTGACCTGATTATAGAGGACGTCCTGGGAGCCCAGCAGCGGATCTGAGAGATTCTGGGTGTACATGAGGAACAGGTTGAGGCCCACGACGCCCAGCAGCGGGAAGACGGTCAGCCCGGAGCCGAAGCCTCGCCAGGAGCTGCACGCGTTCAGGCTGAGCCAGTAGACGAGCCTGGAGGGGCGAAAACGTGTGTCAGGGCGCGTCAGGGTCAAACCTCAGGGACCGGCGCCACTTTAGAACGAAGCGTTTGAACCAGGGGTCTCCAGGTCCCCCCCAAAGGGCTGCAGGTTCTGGTCCCACCAGTCCAGCTCACCCAGTTTGACCAGTCAGCTGTTGAAGACTCAGATGAGTTGATGAAGTGAGTCCAGTCTGGTGCTGCTGCTGCTGGGTTGGACCAGAACCTGCAGCCTCACGGACCTCTGGGGAGGGGCTGGAGACCCCTGGGGGGACCTGGAGACCTCTGGGGGGGACCTGGAGACCCCTGGGAGGGACCTGGAGACCCCTGGGGGGGACCTGGAAACCCCTGGGGGGGACCTGGAGACCCCTGGGGGGACCTGGAGACCTCTGGGGGGACCTGGAGACCCCTTGGGGGGACCTGGAGACCTCTGGGGGGGACCTGGAGACCCCTGGGGGGACCTGGAGACCCCTGGGGGGACCTGGAGACCTCTGGGGGGGCCTGGAGACCCCTGGGTTAAGCGACCCGAACCCGCTGCTGCAGTCCCCGAGGTGTCGAGGGCGACCGCGCAGACCCGGGCCGGCTCGAGGAGTCTGTTGAACCTTGGAAACGTGAAGGACCTTCTCCCTGTCAGATGAAAGGCCCGGCTGCAGCCTTCATGCGTCAGAGGCGCTAACAGTTTCGCGTGTTTTCTTCTCGTCTTGTACATCGATTTCGGGCTAAATAAAAGCGAAACCGCAGCCGGCGGCGTTCTCAGAGGCGCTCTTCTGAGCCGCCCGTTTGAAGTCCGGCAGCCTCCTGCCAAACGTCCTCTCTGGCTTTGCTAATAACAGCTGCTGCGTTTGTTTTTAGCCACGCTGGTGGCGTGGCCGCGGGGGCACCGAAATATCCCCGAAAAACCTTCGCAATTAAAGTTTGCGCGGACGTTTATGCTTCACAAATCTAGGAGGAGGTGGGGGGGGGGCAGATCAAAGCTGCCAGCGTTCTTTGATGGGAGCAGCTACAAGCGGGGAGGTGGGAGGCGCGCATCGATACGGCGGGCCGCCGCAGCCGCTTTTGAAATTTGAATGAAACGAGGAGGCGAACCGGCTGAACCGGTTCACCTGTGGAGCCGTCCTAACAACGAGAACAACGTTTTACGAGGCCGTCGAGGGCCCTGGCGCCTCCGTCGCCGCCCGCAGACGGGATGGAGCGGCGGGGTCACGCAGCCGCGCGCGGCTCCCCCGGCGCCTCACCTGCCACAGATGAACAGGGTGACCAGCACGGGCACCAGCTTGAGCTTGTCCTGAGGCAGCAGCGCGGCCAGGACCGCCAGGTTGAGCACGTAGAGCACCAGCTGCTGCAGGGAGGCGGCCACGAAGAGCTGCTGGAGCGCCCACCCCGCCGACGGCACCGGCGCCGGGGACGACGGCGGCGGCGGCTGCGGGCCGAAGGAGGCCGTGCAGAACTGGCAGGCGGCGCCCGCGAGCATCGCTGCGGAGGAGAGAGGAGCAGGAGGTCAGCGAGGGCGGCGTCACCTTCCTCTAGAACAGGGGGGGGCAGATCCAGTCCTCGGGGGCCCCAATCCAGCCGGGTCTTCTGTCCTACCAGGTGGATTCCACCCAGGAAAGTGGGATCCCAGGTGGACTGGTAGGACAGAAGACCGACCGTGGCCCTGGAGGACTGGATCTGCCCCCCCCGGCCTAAGCTGTGAGCCTGTATCTACCACGGGGGGGGCAGATCCGGTCCACCTGGGATCCCACTTTCCTGGGTGAATCTACCTGGTAGGACACAAGACCCGGCTGGATTGGGGCCCCCGAGGACTGGATCTGCCCACCCCTGCCCTAGAACCTGCGCCCGACTGACGGGGGGGTTCTGCTGATGTCACCTGTCTGACCGCTCGGGTCGGCCCGGATGGGGCCGATTAAAGTATTCTGAAGTAATGAGAGCACGGCCCGGGAGAGCGGACACAGGCGGGCTCTTATTGTGGGCGCTATTTAAAACCCGGCGCAGGGGAGGGAAATTACGCTGCTCTCCAGCGGCCCGAGGACGTCTTTGGATGAAAGCGTGCGAAATTAAAGGGGGCAGGAGACGGCGAGGCATTCCGAGACGAGGCGGCCAGACAGGCCAGATCCTCGCCTTAATCTGTATCTTTGATGGGAGGCGGGCGGGCGGGCGGGCGTACCCAGCAGGACGGGGACCGAGGCCACCACGCAGCAGCAGAGGGCGAAGGTGATGCGGCTGGCGGCGTCGGGGCAGTCGGGCGGTTTGACGGGGACGTGGAAGTAGAGCGCGTAGCAGATCCCGGCGGCGCACAGCAGAGAGGCCAGGACCGACAGGAAGGCGGGGACGCGTCCCGAGAGGCAGCATCCGCACTGGCAGCAGCAGCGTCCGTGGCGGGGGGGCTCCGGCGGGGCCTCGCGGGGCTCCGCCCGGCCCTCGGGGACCCACACCGCCAGCTCCACGCTCTCCGGGGGCGGGCTCATCAGGGGTCGGCCCTCGTCCGCGGTGCTGTCCACGCCGGCGGGCTCCGGGCCGCGCCGCGCCGCGTTCACGCCGTTGGGCAGGGTCCCCCGCCCAGGGGCCGGGGGGGCGCCGCCGACGCCGTTCTCCGCGGTGGCGTCCGCGCTGCGCTCCGCGGCGGCGTCGGGGCCGGAGGCGTCTGGGTCCCGCTCCTTCTCCTCGGCCACGGCCGCTTGTGACTCCCGAGGGAGGCCGTCCGCGGGGTGCTGATGGCGGGGGGCGGAGCCTGTTGAAACAGGGTGGAACATCAGAACCGATCCGGATGCATCCAGCATTCCACCGGTGTTTGAGACGATCTCCAACAATTGAAACGGGGAAGATGGAGGTCGATGCAGGGAATCGTCCCAGTACACACAAACGCCTCACACAAAGAAGGTTCCTGGTTCCATAAATACCTGAATGGAACCTTTTGTTTTTTGGGGCACCACAAATAAAGGAAAGATGGTTCCTGGTTTGGAACCATCTTTGGAACCATCTTTGGTTCCTGCTTTGGAACCATCTTTGGTTCCTGGTTTGGAACCATCTTTGGTTCCTGCTTTGGAACTATCTTTGGTTCCTGCTTTGGAAGCATCTTTCACAGCGAAGTAGCAGACGAGATTTGCGGCCTGTCCTCCCCGGGACTGCCTTTTAATGTCCTCCATCAGATAGTGAAAAACAACGATAACTCACCCCTCGTCCGACTGGTTGCTGGTGGCTGTTCAAGGGAATGCTGGGAGCCAGAGAGGGACTGGGAGGACGAGTGCAGCTCCTCCACCGAGGACTCGGGGCTGTCAGACACCGGGGCCAAGGAGATCTGCGTGTCCAGGTCCAGGAACGGTGAGAAGGACAGCCTGGTTGGGTCGATGTCCTGGAGCTGGTTGATGATGTCGCTGATGGACTCCTTCATGCTGTCCAGCTCCTTCGCGTTCTGCTTGTTAGCAGCCTGAAGACCAGCGGTGCTCATAGTCACACGGCCGGAGAAGAATCTGGTGGGGGAGCGTCAAGAATTAATCTGCTGCTCTTTCACGCCGTGAATGGAATCTTGAAATCGTTCTGTTCCGCCAGAACGGGCTAAAATGCGAAAACATGACCGAGCTGTGGAAAACAGGCCAGAAACTGGACATCCTTAAAAAGTAAAAATGCACTTATTGATGAATCTGCCAGAGGAAATCAACTCAAATGTTGAGAATTCGCTGACAGGAAGTGAAGAGTTTTTCTTCCACTGCACGATAACGCTGCCAGCACTGGTATAAATTGATTTAATTTATTCTTTGTAATGAAAACTTTTCTCATTAATAAAAAATAAATTAAACCCAGACAACAGTCTGAGGCCTTCCAGATGGGTTTATCAATAACAGACCTGTATAAAGTGATGATAACAACAACGACATGCAGAGCTCTGCATCATTACCCTTCAAGAATACATCGAGGAACGACCCTTTTTTTGACTTTATTTCTCTGACTTTGTAGCTGGGGTTTTATGAAAGGGCTCTGGGATGTCTCTCCACAAACTATAAAATGAGCACACAGCTGGCTATCTTCAAAAAAAAAAAGAAAAAAACTGGAACCAGATGAAGTAGCTGTCGTGGTGAAGGTCAGGGTTTGAAGAGTCAATTCACTTTAAACAGTAAAGAACAGAGACGTCCTCCAAATCAGAACCGACTCAAGCGCTTTTGAGCCACCCGGGGCTGAGACAGCACCTTGTGATGGACACGACGAGGCCGAGAGCCTCAGAAGACTCCAGGGACGACGAGGGCTCACAAGCAAAGACCAACCTCTGCCCTGAAACCTGAGGACAGAACCAGGATCTGAGGATCGAACCGAAGCAGCAGAACTCGATCGGTTCAGATGTTAAAGGAGCAAATGCGTCCAGCCTGCACAGCGAGGAAAAGTATAAAAAGTCGAACCAATTAAAACTATAACACCACCATTAACGATCCTGTTATGAACCCACGGTAAACACTTTAATGGGACCTTTTGTTGTTTGAGGCACCACAAAGAGACGGTTTTAAACCCGCGTAATTTAGATGAATAAAGGTGAACTTCAGAGGGTTTCTCCAACACCCGCAGCTTGGAGCCCCTTTCCCCGCGTCTATCTGCTCCAGGCGCGCATCCGACGAGGGCGCAAAACTTTGCGAGCCGAATGTGCGGCGGGGCGCCCTCCCCGCGCAGACGAGGACGTGACCATGTATAGAGCGCGACCGTGTGGGCTCTGCCTCCGCCAGGATGGAGGGAAGCGGGGCAAAGGAGGGTGCGATGCGCAGCGAGGGGGGGGACCCCGCACACCAGCCCCGAACCCCGCAAAGCCCGGCCGGGCCGGAGGGACATGAGGGAACCGAGGCGCGCCGAATCTGTGCGCGCAAAAGCGCCGAAGCAAAGCGCCCCGAAACCCAATATCTCATGTCCATTCAGCAGCTCGTACGGCGGCTCGGACCACGCACCAGGTGATTTAAGGCGGCTCCATTGTGCAGACGCCTGACCCGACCAGAAACGGACAAATGGACTTACTTCAGTCGGAGCTGGTGGATTATTTGGAGAGTTTGCACTCACGGAAAGAGTCCGTCCGTCTGCCGTCTGCCTGCCTGCCCTCCCCCTCCGTTTGCTTTTTGTCTTCCAGGATCCTGAACTTCTGAATCAAATTTCAGGACCGACAAAATACAAGGCTTTTCCTCCGCCCACACACGAGTGGTTTTTTTTTTTTTTTTTTCTGGCTGGGTACTGTGTCAAACACCATATGGAGCAAATAAAACCAGAGGAGGAGGAGGAGGAAGCATGCAGCACTTTCTCTCAGTTTACCTCCAAATTCAACGTTAACAATCACATCCATCACAAACACCTTTTCTAAACATTTACACTAAAGCTAAACCTCACAAACGCAGCACATAAACAGGATTTACTGCTGGTCTACAGCTTCAATGAAAAAGGGGAACAACCCACGCTGCCAATATTCATTAAAAAACAGCGACAGCTTCTTCATCCGTCCCGTTGTTTCATATCCGAGAGGATCTCTGGGGAGTTGATAACGTGCAGATGATTAAGGAGTGAAGCGCTTGATTGAAAGAGCAAAACTGCTAAACTTGACTATTGTTGTGGCTCCTGAGTCATTCAGCAAAGATCACGGGATAAAAGAGAAATGTGATTTCATTCTTCTGCACCACTGATGATATTCACAGCTGCTGCTGCTGCTCGCAGCTCTTCATGCGTTCAGAGACACAGAAAAGAAAATCACTTTGTTTCCCCCATCTAATATCTGCTGGGTCATTTTATTGCATATAAAAATGTTTAAAATATACAGAGAGGCAGGTGTGGATTCAACAGTATGGTCAATAAATAAAATTGAATATCAGTATATACAACATATTTCAAGTATTGTGTAGGTTATACACACACATGAAGAGGGTGGCAGTTTATTGCCCCGCTGTGGAATGAGCAGGAGGGGTCTGGTGATGAACGACCGGGAGAATGTTTGAAATACCGATTCGCTCTTCTTCAGGAGAGAGAGAGACAGAGAGAGAGAGAGGGAGAGGGAGAGAGAGAGAGAGAGAGAGAGGATTCACGTCGGCTGACTCCAACGGAATCCTGCTTTGAGCAAAAGCAGGAACGGGGCGAACATTAGCCGAAGGGGGGTGGGGGGGTTGGTCCGTCAGTCCTCTGACAGCAGCCGGTGGAAGTGGTCCTTCCTCTTCTTCAGCACCTCCCGAAAATCCTCCTGAAAAAACACAGCAGGAGATACTGAAACGGGGACGAGGGAAGGGCTCGGGCAGATGGCGATGCAGATAAACGGACAGAGACCGCCCGGCCGCGGCTCGGTGTGGAGCGAGAGATGAAGGACGACAAGCTTTGCTCCTGAAGCACTTCAAAAGCCGGACACCGTTAATAGAATATTCCCACCGACTATGAAGGAGAAAGGGGAATCAAAAGCGTGATTTACCACCGCGGTCAGCCTCTCCAGGGTCGGGACCAGCTTCTGGAGTTCTCTGTCCTCCGGCTCACCGGACCAGCTCTTGATGGGAATCGTGTTTAGCAGCTGCAAACACACACACACACACACACACACACACACACACACACACACACACACACACACACACACACACACACACACACACACACACACACACACACACACACACACACACACACACACACACACACACACACACACACACGTTGTGTTATTAAAGATACAACAGCTGTGGTTCAAAGATCATGTGGACAGAAGAAGACAGGAAGTCTCTGGTGACTCTGGTAGTGGTGCTGCTGGTGGGATTAGTGGGCGTCTCAGGACATTCCCTGATCTTAAACAGGTTCAGACAAGGTCAGCGGAGACGCCACCGCCGGTTCAGCTGATGTGCAGGACACGCGTGTGCAGCGTGCAGATTCTAGTGGAGTCTAAAAGCTGCAGCTTCACGGCACTCACGTGGTACGGGTACGTGTGGGGCATGTTGTCCAGAACAACGGTCTTGGTCAGGTCCCTCCCGAGGACGCCGAGGTCCTTGATGTAGTGACCGTGAACACAAATGCAGTCCTCCTGATACAGACGGTGCCTGCAAAGAAAACCACTCGTTCAGAGCGAAGCGGTGGCCTCCCTGCGACAATGGCGTTATTTCCACAGCGAGGAGGGAATGTAATCAAACAAACCGAAAGACTTTTCTCTGTGGGTCCAGAATGTTCAGGATCTTCTCGGCGTACTCCCTCTTCGCACACGTGTAAACAAATAACTGGGAGGACAGACGGACAGGTCACACATAATAAACACGTCCCTCCGTCCTCGAGAGGAGACAACGGCTTCCACCTTGAATTAGACTCAATAAACGATCACACACCTCGTAGTTTTTGGCCACAGACTGCAGGAACTCCTGGACATGTGGTCGTAGCTTCATATAAACCTGTCCGTGTCACAAGACGATTCAGTACATTTATGCTCCCCAGCTTCTTTGTGGAGATCCAAAGCACACCCCGATGTAACTTCAGGAACATTAAAAGGATTGTTACCTTGTACTGGTGGTCCTGGAAAGTCGTGTGAAAGGTGTACTCGGCTTGGTCGATGGCATTCAGGGAGCTGAACATCAGGGTCTCCTCCTGGACAGACACAGATCGTGATGGCTCACACAGGGGACGAGTCAGGGGGTGTTTTGATACAGCTGGACACACCCCAGAGGGTGAACCTCACCAGGTCGACCACCAGCGTGGCCTCTGGGGTGCTCCTGGTCTTTGGGGGAATATCTCTGGGTTGGGGCTGCGCACACTGAGACTGCGACGGCATGTTCTTGATGAACCTGCAGCTGGAGTAACATGGACATGATTGTTCGTACGCAGCACACGTACAAGTCCATGTTTACGCTGTTATGATTAATGTCACTCTTTAACACAACATTTCTATACATAAACCAGCACGCTTGGCGGGCGTCCTTATACTGACTTACTAAATATGCGGAGCACGTCTGCTCAGGTTTTATACTCACGGATTGAAGAAGTCGTCCTCCTCGTCTTCAGCCAGAAGGTCAATGGACCCAAAGCTAAATACGCACTGCTCTGGACTCATCAATACATTTCCTCTGTCTGGAAATGTCACGTCTGGACAGAGAAAACAAACACAGACGTGCATGTCGTGTAAGAAACACAGGTCTTTTGTGGGAAACTTGATATCTTGATGGGACTTCCCTGTTTCCATTAACGCAACGCCAACATTCATTACAGAACAATCGTCCATTTGAAAGATAATAAACATCCCATTGAGGGTGGGAGTGTAAAGCTCATCTAATGAGGGGCTAAAGGAGCTCCCAGGGATCAAGTAAAGGGAGCACATTTCTTCCCATAAAGCATCAAGTATTTTAAACCCTACCCACGGTATAAAACAGCCCTACAGTGACCACAGCTGTACTTACTCTCCTTGCTGGGCGTGAGAAAACGCACGATGGGCGAGTAGATGTTCCTGGCTGTGGCGTTACGGGTGGTGGCCGGGTCAATCTCTGACAATACGTGCTCGCGACGCAGGATGGGCCTGACGGGAGTCTTGAAAGCCCCATCTTGACCAGAGGGAAACATACGTGGGGCAAGAAGAGGAAACTAGTTAGTGAAATCAATTCTGAACTTAAAAGGGATAAAAGTAGCCAAACGCTCAGGCCAGCGGCGGCTGGACCTACCTGCTTCTCTGCTGCTTACAGCAATAGCTCGCCTCCGTTGTCGGCCCACAGGCACCGGTCGCCTCCTCATGGTAGGGACGCTATCATCCGGGTCGGGGAGGTCATTGCCCGTGGACGCTTCACCCTACCCGATGAGAAAAGACAACACCGTGAGGTGTGACACGACACAGGTGAAGCTGGCCGAGCGTCAGTATGAGCCATTGATCCACAAATGACAAAATAAAAGCATCCATTAACATTTTAAATTAACTGTAGAGGCAAAAGTGTCATAAAACACAGCCTCCCTTTCAACAGTTTATCTTCAAACAAACACTTCTGCCTTCACAAACTTGACTTTGGAAACAACTCCCAGATTTACTGAGTCCAGAATCTTTCTTTGAGGGTCTGGGTTTACGGCTGGTATTTTTACATTTGGTTCGTTATTCGCACATAAAACCGATGATTTTGAGCTTTCCGCTTGGTTACGTGCGGACACGTGAACGCACGCTGACCACCCCTCCGAGGGTTGCAGCTCAAGTGTAAACAGAAGGCAGACTGTGACACGATGACCTAGTTCCACTGGGACCCCCCCCTCAGATACCACCAGCCGGTTTTAATCTGCAGCCTGAAGCCTCAATCCCATCACTCCCATCTCACGCAAGGACGGCATGATGGTGGGTTTGATGAGGGGGGCATCTCAAAAACAACCAGGCATGTCAGATAAAGATATGCAACAGTCAGATAAAGACATGTAACAGGTAAAGGCATGTAACAGTCACAGGTATGTAACAGTCACATAAAGTCATGTATCAGGTAAAGGTGTGTAACAGTCACATAAAGACATGTATCAGGTAAAGGTGTGTAACAGTCAGATAAAGACATGTAACAGGTAAAGGTGTGTAACAGTCAGATAAAGACATGTAACAGGTAAAGGTGTGTAACAGTCAGATAAAGACATGTAACAGGTAAAGGTGTGTAACAGTCACATAAAGACATGTATCAGGTAAAGGTGTGTAACAGTCAGATAAAGACATGTATCAGGTAAAGGTGTGTAACAGTCACATAAAGACATGTAACAGGTAAAGGCGTGTAACAGTCACATAAAGACATGTATCAGGTAAAGGTGTGTAACAGTCAGATAAAGACATGTATCAGGTAAAGGTGTGTAACAGTCAGATAAAGACATGTATCAGGTAAAGGTGTGTAACAGTCAGATAAAGACATGTATCAGGTAAAGGTGTGTAACAGTCAGATAAAGACATGTATCAGGTAAAGGTGTGTAACAGTCACATAAAGTCATGTATCAGGTAAAGGTGTGTAACAGTCACATAAAGACATGTATCAGGTAAAGGTGTGTAACAGTCAGATAAAGACATGTAACAGGTAAAGGTGTGTAACAGTCACATAAAGACATGTATCAGGTAAAGGTGTGTAACAGTCAGATAAAGACATGTATCAGGTAAAGGTGTGTAACAGTCAGATAAAGACATGTAACAGGTAAAGGTGTGTAACAGTCACATAAAGACATGTATCAGGTAAAGGTGTGTAACAGTCAGATAAAGACATGTATCAGGTAAAGGTGTGTAACAGTCAGATAAAGACATGTAACAGGTAAAGACATGTATCAGGTAAAGGTGTGTAACAGTCAGATAAAGACATGTAACAGGTAAAGGTATGTAACAGTCAGATAAAGACATGTATCAGGTAAAGGTGTGTAACAGTCAGATAAAGACATGTATCAGGTAAAGGTGTGTAACAGTCACATAAAGTCATGTATCAGGTAAAGGTGTGTAACAGTCACATAAAGACATGTATCAGGTAAAGGTGTGTAACAGTCAGATAAAGACATGTAACAGGTAAAGGTGTGTAACAGTCACATAAAGACATGTATCAGGTAAAGGTGTGTAACAGTCAGATAAAGACATGTATCAGGTAAAGGTGTGTAACAGTCACATAAAGACATGTAACAGGTAAAGGTGTGTAACAGTCACATAAAGACATGTAACAGGTAAAGGTGTGTAACAGTCACATAAAGACATGTAACAGGTAAAGGTGTGTAACAGTCACATAAAGACATGTAACAGGGAAAGGTGTGTAACAGTCACATAAAGACATGTAACAGGTAAAGGTGTGTAACAGTCACATAAAGACATGTAACAGGTAAAGGTGTGTAACAGTCACATAAATACATGTAACAGTCACAGGTGTGTAACAGTGGAGGTCTGAGGGGCCACGTGAATGAAGACGCCCCTCTAAACGGAGCAAACCGGCCCCATCTCCCACTAAAGCCGTCTCCTGGTGCTCCTTGGAGTGACTTTATGGCCGCGCATCGACACATCGACACTTTATCGCCGCGCATCGACACGTCGAGACCGCCTGGTCGACTCAGGGCGCGACGCCCCCTATCGGCGGGCCGGGGAACCGCACCCCCGCCGGGAGGAAGGTGAAAGCCAACCCGAACCCGAACCCGGACCCCACGGGGGGGGGGCTTCGGGGCCGTGTGTGGCGGGGAGGCAGCGTGCTTACCTCGGCCCGGGCCGGGCCCTCGGCCGCCGGGAGGCTGAGCCGGGCCGGCCTCGGCGTCGCTTTGTTGGACGGCCGGCGGCTCCTCGGCGTCTCCGGGCGAGGCGTGAGGGTCCTCTGAGACCGAAGCCTCATGGTCGGGTCTCGGGTGTCTCTCCGGCGGCTGTGAACGGGCTCTCGGGCCGTGCGTCGCGTTTAATCCGGGTCAAATTCACTGTTTTGGTGCTTCTCTTTCCTTTCTCCTCGGCAGGTTAGTTTCCTCTTTCCGTGAAAGCCCGCCCCTTCTCGGCTCTGATTGGTCAGCCCCCCAGACCCAAGCCTAAACCCACCAATCGGAAGCTCCCGAGCGCTCGGCGGCAGCCAATCAGATCCCCGGTGAGGCGGGGCTTAGCGGACCCGCGGTCAGAGTGGGTGTGTTTTTTCTAACTCTCAGGGCTCTGATTGGCTGTCCACGTCGGCGGGGGGGCGTGGCCTCTGGGAGCTCCACGTGCCGCCCCGGTCACGTTGCACGAGGCCGTTGTGACGCAGAGGTGTGTAGCTCCGTCCAAAACACACAACAGAATCAACACACCTGGCGATCAAGGTCAGAAACGTTGACTTTGTCTCATCCAGACACGAGCTTTAAGGTCGGGTTTCACTCTGGAGCGAGGCCTCGCGGCGGCTCGATGCCGAATATCGCGGGTTTCATTCATTTAGACCCCTTCGGTTCCTCGGCCCAGACACATCTGTAAAACCATCTATGTGACACTTGTCCAGCTCTGCACCAAACACTGGAGCTTTACCTGTATCTCTGCGTGCATCGGAGCTGGCTGTCTGAGGCGGACGTGCTCTAGCTGCCCAGTCATTTACCTACATTTACATTATCTCCTGTGACGCCTTTTCCTTATTTTGCTTAGACATTAACGCGTGTGACGAACATGTTTCGTTGTGCTTGTTGTGCCTTTCTTTTCTGACTTCCCTTGATGAGCATGTTCCTGTAATCTCTCATTCATTTTCTGCACTGGAGCATCCATTTGATTGTATCGTCCCAAGTGTTCTTAATTCAACACATCCACCTAAACCAGGGGTCTCCAGGGGCCCCCCCAGAGGGCCGTGAGGCTGCAGGTTCTGGTCCCACCAGTCCAGCTTCATCTGGACCAGGGGTCCCCTCCCCAGAGGGCCGTGAGGCTGCAGGTTCTGGTCCCACCAGTCCAGCTTCATCTGGACCAGGGGTCCCCTCCCCAGAGGGCCGTGAGGCTGCAGGTTCTGGTCCCACCAGTCCAGCTTCATCTGGACCAGGGGTCCCCTCCCCAGAGGGCCGTGAGGCTGCAGGTTCTGGTTCCACCAGTCCAGCTCACCCAGTTTGACCAGTCAGCTGTTGAAGACTCAGATGAGTTGATGAAGTGAGTCCAGTCTGGTGCTGCTGCTGCTGGGTTGGACCAGAACCTGCAGCCTCACGGACCTCTGGGGGGGACCTGGAGACCCCTGGGGGGGACCTGGAGACCTCTGGGGGGACCTGGAGACCCCTGGGGGGGACCTGGAGACCCCTGACCTCCGTTGACCTCGTTGTGCATCGTCTAGGACTCTGGTGGTCGGACAAGGAGATTGTGTAATCGAACAATTGTCAGTTGACAAAAACGTTAATTCACAAAACTCCGAGTTACATAATTAGAATGCCTCGATCAGCGGAGGGCCGGAGACACACCAGGCGGTTCTGGTGCTCCCTGTAGGAGCTTGGCACCACTGAAACATGTTTTTCTAATTATCCTTACCCACAATCCTCCGCACCAAGAGCGGAGAATGTGTTCCCCCGAGTGTCCAATTTCAGGAGGCAATTACGACGGTGGAGCTGACTGGAAAGTGAGAAAGTCGTGGCCGTTTCCCGATTTCAAACGGAATGGTTTCAAGATGTACCGGCGCGACGGCGCTGGCGCGCGGCGCTTGAGGTTCAAGGCAAACAAATAAGCGAGTGTCCCTGGAGCACGGCCGGTAGCAGAACGCAACAGCTGGGCGTTGATCCCCGATTGCGCTTTTGTCTTTTCCCAAACCAGGACAGTCATCAGCATGCCCTCGGACACAAACACACCAAACTCGACTTCCCTCTGCACCAACACGAGCGCGTGTGACAGATGCAGGAGCGTATTTACCCCACAATAATCACTATCAGAGCACCTAACCTAAAGCGCAGACGTGTGAAAAGGCTGCCTCGGAGCTCCGAGCCGGAGACGACCTCTGGCCGTCGTTCCTTGGGGCACTTTTGGACCTGAAGGTTCGGCCTTTGCTCTCAGGAGCCGGGGCTCCGGCGCCCCCTGCTGGCCGGCCGACGCGCGGAGGCGGGGCCTTCTTCCCGACCTGCGGCCGAGCTGGAACGCTCTCTCTCGTCCTCTCTGCAGAACTGTGGACCGTAAGTTTATTTAAATTAACACAACAGGCTCGGAGGGCTTCCCTTTGTCGTCGTGCGTGCTCCCGTTCGGCCCCTCGTCGCGCCGGATCCGTAAAGTTGGTTTTAATCAGATTAAGCGAAAGTTCTGCTCACATAAAATCAATCTGCTTCCTCGACATGTTGCACCGCATTGTGTTCTTTTTGAAGGTTCGCCCCCCCCGACATGGCCTCCATCCTCGACAGCATGCCCGGAGCCTCCAGCGGGTCTGTGGCGGTCACGGATCATCTGAACTTCTGGGGAGGGAAGCGGGTCAAACCCGGGCGGGACACCAAGGCGGAGCCCGTGTTCGAGCCCGCGACGGGTAAATGCATCCTGGTGCCGCAGGGCCGGGTCACCTGATCCGCCTCATGCTGAAGCAGAGGAGCGGACACTCGTGTGGGACAGTTTGGAGGTGTTTTCACAGCACGCTGGTGCTGGAACCTGGGCAATAATTTGATCATGACGCCACCAAAAGTTCCGTCTCACGCCGTTTGAGAACAGATAAATCAAGATTACTCTTACATTGGGGGTTTATCTCTGCAAAACATGCATCTGTGAAAGCTTTTTTGGCAGCGTAAACCAGGCAGGCACGCTAAAGTTCAATGCTCTAGGTCAACATTTTAAAAACTTTGATACACGGGCAAGTCGATAAAAACCTCAGATAAACAAAAAGGTTCGATTCTCAAGTTCAAACAACAAAAAATTTGCAAAATTACAGCACGCGTTGGCTTTTTTGAGGGAGTGCTCCGTCCCCTAGCGACGGCGGGGTGAAACTCCTTTACGGTCGACCTGCTTCATCGTTACGTCACACCTTGAGCAACAGACCTGTGATCCAAACGTCTGCGCTGGTCCTCCCCTGTCCTTGTCCGTGCAGGCCGTGTCCTGTGTCAGATGGTTCCCTGTGGCTCTGCGGAGGTGGACGAGGCCATGGAGAGCGCCCGCGCGGCGTACCTGAAGTGGCGCCAGCTGTCGGGCATGGAGAGAGCCCGGGTGCTGCTCGAGGCCGCGCGCCTCATCAGGGTGAGCTTTGGCGCTTCCAACGCCATCGGGGCGGCCACCCTCGACTACCCTGGGCAGCAAAACACTCGTTACTCATTAAACCAGGGGTCTCCAGGTCCCCCCAGAGGGGCCGTGAGGCTGCAGGTTCTGGTCCCACCAGTCCAGCTCACCCAGTTTGACCAGTCAGCTGTTGAAGACTCAGATGAGTTGATGAAGTGAGTCCAGTCTGGTGCTGCTGCTGCTGGGTTGGACCAGAACCTGCAGCCTCACGCCCCTTTGGGGAGGGGCTGGAGACCCCTGGATTAAACTCTTGATGTGCGATGCTCTAAACCAGGGGTGTCGGAGTCCGGTCCTCGGGGGCCAGGATCCGGACGGGTTTTCCGATCTACCAGCCTGCTCCAGGCTTCATCAGAAGCCACCTGGTAGATTGGAAAACCTGGCCGGATCCTGGCCCTCGAGGACCGGACTCCAACACCCGTGCTCTAAACCATTAAGACCAGACTGGGCCTCCTGGGAGGAACTCAAATACCCCCGACCGTGATTCTCATCCAAACAGGAGCGGCGGGAGAGCATCGCAAAGCTGGAGGTGATCAACAACGGCAAATCCATCACCGAAGCGCTGGGGGACATCGACAACTCCTGGCAGTATATCGAGTTCTACGCCGGTCTGGGCGGCGCCCTGGCGGGCCAGCACATCCAGCTCCCCGGGGGACCTTCGCCTACACCCGGAGGGAGCCCCTGGGCGTGTGCGTGGGGATCGGCGCCTGGAATTACCCCTTCCAGGTGGCCGTGTGGAAGTCCGCCCCCGCCCTGGCGTGCGGTGAGTCTGGCGTCGGCGGTCCGGGGCCGCTACCCCCCCCCTCGGCGGGGCTGACCCGGGGCTGTGCTGGTGTCCAGGCAACGCCATGGTGTTCAAGCCCTCCCCGCTGACGCCGGTGACCGCCGTCGTCCTGGCGGAGATCTACAAGGAGGCGGGGGTCCCCGACGGGCTCTTCTGCGTGGTGCAGGGGGGGGCGGAGACGGGCGCGCTGCTCTGCCACCACCCCACCGTCGCCAAAGTCTCCTTCACCGGGAGCGTCCCCACGGGAAAGAAGGTACGGAGGCCGCCGCTCGCGGGCGGTCCCCCCACGGGTGACGAGACGGCGTATCTCCGCGTGTGCGCAGGTGATGGAGATGTCCGCCCGGGGGGTGAAGCAGGTGACCCTGGAGCTGGGGGGCAAGTCCCCCCTCCTCATCTTTAAAGACTGCGACCTGGGGAACGCGGTGAAGGGCGCGCTCATGGCGAACTTCCTGACGCAGGGACAGGTGAGGCGCAGCAGGCCGTCGCCCCCCCACCCCACCCCACCCGGTAACACGCGTGTCTCCACGCCCCCCCCCCGCTCAGGTTTGCTGCAACGGGACCAGGGTGTACGTCCAGAGGGAGGTCATGCCCCGGTTCCTGGAGGAGGTGGTGAAGAGGACCAAGGCCATCCCGGTGGGCGACCCCCTGCTGGAGGGCACGCGCATGGGCGCCCTCATCAGCAAACCTCACCTGGACAAAGTGCTCGGGTTCGTCAGCCAGGCCAGGGAGCAGGTAAGGGGTGGGGCCCTGAGGGGGGAAGGGGGGGGCCCGGGGGGGGTGTCTACCTCTTATCGCCCCCCCGTCTGTCTCCAGGGGGCCACCGTGCTTTGTGGAGGAGAGCCTTTCGTCCCCGCCGACCCCAAACTGAAGGGGGGCTACTTCATGTCCCCGTGTGTTCTGGGTAAGGCCCGCCTCCGCCGTCGCCCTCTGGTCCCGAAGCCCGACTCACAGCCCCCCCCCGCAGACAACTGCCGGGACGACATGACCTGCGTGAAGGAGGAGATCTTCGGCCCCGTCATGTCGGTGATGGCCTTCGACACCGAGGAGGAGGTGATCCAGAGGGCCAACAACACCACCTTCGGACTGGCCTCTGGAGTCTTCACCAGGTTCACGCTTCACGCCCTCCGGGCCGCGCTTTGAAGATAACGGTTATCGCCGAAGCTCGGCTGGAAGTGACGCGGGGATTGTGCGCGCAGGGACATCTCTCGGGCCCACCGCGTGGCCGCCAGCCTGGAGGCGGGGACCTGCTACATCAACAACTACAACAACAGCCCCGTGGAGGTCCCGTTCGGAGGCTACAAGCACTCAGGTGTGGGGGCGGGGGCGTCGCCGCTCCCCAAGGGTCACGTGACCGCGCTAATGTCCCTTTCCCGCCTTGCCAGGCTTTGGCAGAGAGAACGGCCAGGTGACGATGGAGTACTACTCCCAGCTGAAGACCGTGGTGGTGGAGATGGGCGACGTGGACAGTCTCTTCTGAGCAGCCGCAGACGGGTAGTTGTACGACTGAATCTCTCATTGCAAAGTTCAAATTCCCAGTTCCCGAGACGTGAAAAGCTTGGATCTGCCCATTGAGCGCCTTGTTTGAGTAAATAAAAGTGATAAAGGAGAGCCTCTTGGTTGTTAACGTGGATGTATGAGGACCTTCGACCTCGGTTTTAATCTCCCTTATAGCTGCTCAAAGGTTATTTTCCTTTGTTCAGTGACCTTTTAAAATATTATAATGGGCGGTTCCCATTTATTGCTTTCAATAAACAGGAACACGGCGATATCGGTTAAAAACGGTACGATTCAGTTACGCCCTGTGGTCAGAAGAGCGACATAAACACGCCCCACATCACAGTCAGCTGTTAAGAGAACGTCGGGAAAATTCTGATTCACTGCCCCCGTTTAACGCTTAGTCAGCACCAGGGGTCACCTTTATTGAGAAAATGGCTGGAAAATTACAGAAAATGAAGCCCAGTCAGCCAAAATGTGCTGAGCAAGCGTTCGTTTTACGTAAAACAGCCGGTGCGTCGACGTGTTCTGGCCACCAGGTGGCGCCAGAGGCCAGGGTACTGCCAACAGGTAAACAAATTACGTCATCGGTATAGTTTCTGTAAACATCAATGGGTCTAAGAAATATGGTAAAATGTGACAGATTTTTACAAGATACAAAGAAATGAACGAAGCCAAGATCTGGTGACATTTGAAAGAAGTGATATTTTATTAATTTCAGATTTAAAATAAAAGTATTCACACAAACACATAATGAGTAAATAGGCAAGAATAGCTCTTCACCCTTCAGAAACAAAGAAAAAAAAGATTAAAAAAAAAAAAAAAAAACAAAAAAACATTTGCATTACCCACTGCCACTTCACTGTTACTGTGGTTCCAGGGAAACATCCCGTTTGTCAAAGGATGAAGAAGCACACAATAATATAACAGACTGGAAAATAAAATTGCAGTACTAACAGTGGTACTAGAAGCAGCACTTGTTGTGGTACTAGTAGTTAGCTGTTGAGTTGGACTTTTCCCTGTGGTTGATGCTCAGGTTAAAACTAAACAGCAGTTACGAACCCGTAACACTGGAACGCGGAGGGCGACGCGCAGAACCCCCTCGGAACACGTCCAAAAACGAACCTCTCGGCTCACAAACGGGCGCGACGGCTGCTGTCCGGAGACACCACGACACCTGTTCTCAGTACAATCTGAACTGTGAAATTATCTGAAGCACTGAACTGGTTTGCTGAAGTTCATTTCGGACCCCGCTGCCCACCCTCACGCCTGCTCTTTTTTTTTTTTTTTTTTACATTTTATTTTATTTTTGTACCCACGAAACTGTAACTTGAGCCCTTATTGTGTTAAATGCATCAAACTGGAGGTAGAGGTAGATTTTCCTGAGAAGACGTAAAAAGACGAGAGCCTTGTTTCAGTTCTAAAGCTAGCTCGAAGACACGTGAAGCCCCTGCACACGTCACATGCGTTCCTAAAATTATCACTATATTATTTAATCTGCTTTATATTTAATCTCTGTGTGCTGGGGTTGCTACAGCAAATCCAGAAAAAAAAAGAGCACAAAAATATAACAAACAATATAACCTGATATGATTCACAGCCCTAAAAAAAAAAAAGCCATATTTCACAAATATTCAATAAATGCGGGTTAATCTATACAATTGTCACAGCAGAAGGCATCTTATTTCTCAATTTCATCCACAGACCCCCCCCTCCCCACCCCCTCCACGGTAAAGCCAACAACTCACTTGCACCCTAACCCGTAAATGTTGCAGCAAACCTTCCGTGGGGGGGCCACATGGGGGACAGGAGGGGCCTTTCGCATGCCTGGTGGGGGGGGGGGTTAAAGCTAATTTTTGAGGTGGTGGTGGGGGGAGAAAGCGACGACATTTCAACACCTGCGTTTACTTCTATGACATTCGGACATCGAGCACGCCAAACGTGCGGGGGGGGCCCAGAGGTCTGCATGTCCAAGATAACATCCGAGATGCACCGAACGCATATCGAGATGTGCTCGAACTTAGTCCAGCTAAATTAATCTTCACGCAAACGCCCCGGACATGCTGCACACCACGACGATAAGATCAGACGACGGAGCCGACGGCTGCAGACGCGCCGTCTCCACCCGACGACGGACGACCTCCCGGCCGAACGCGCGCGTCCGCCCTTCTGAGGACGAGCAGAACGACCTGCGGAGCTCCAACGAGCCGTCACGTCCCGAAACATCTGATACGGAGCAACCTGCTCGACGGCAGCAGCAGGCGAGGGTTGGTTGATTGATTGATTGATTGGTTGATTGATTGAACTTTGATTACTGATTGTCCAGCTTTAAAAAGTTAAAAAAAAAGAAAACGTGATTGAGTTGGATGATGGTCTCAATGCTGAAATACTGGATACGAGTAAGTTCATTGATCGTGGTAGCGGAGGGCCCGCCCGTCGTTTGTGCGTCACGACGGGAGCGTCCACCAGGCGGCGCTCTCACACCCGAAACCCCTCCCTTACCGAGAGAGGAATCTCTTTTTAGCCGAGTTCTGATTGTCTGACATCTTTTTTTCAAATAAAAAAAAAACGCCGCTAAATGTTCTCCAGGCTCCGTTGTCGAGGAAGAACCGGGATGCGGTTTGTTTCGAAGAGATGCCGGAGCGTTTCGGAGGCGAACGGCGTCGCCGCAGCACCTCCTGATTGTCACCGTCGTGCCACGCTGATGTGCGAGAGACAGGGACGGAGGGAGAGAGACCTCCACTCAGCTGTTCAAATGCTAATATCTCTCAGGGCCCGTCAATAGATACACGATAAACACGGGCCCGTTGAAGGGGGCAGGTGCTCGAACGTTGCCTCAGGGTCCAAAAGGTCACAGGGTCGCGCCTAAAAAAAAAAGCAATGTTGATCCTTTTAGATCGCTATTGATTGAATTCTGCTATCTCCAGCGGCCCTGCCCCCCCCCAACCGATGTTTTCAGCGTGCGCACACGCCTCCCTTTGATCGTCAGCCATTAGCGGCGACATCTGTCAACTCCCACGGAGAGAGGAGCAGACGCGGGGGCAACGCTGGGGCTCTCCGACGCGAAGGGGGGGGGGGGGGGTCGACGAGCTCCGAGATTCACGCCGACGGAAGTGACGGCGTGAAGGGTCGGTCTACGGCCTCGAATCTGCCCCCCGCGTCTGCTGTGGTGCTTTAAAAATACTGGGTGAAGCTGACTCGAGATAAGGAGCCGACGGGCACGAAGGGGGTGAAAATCATTTGTACAGAGGCGCTATCGCCTCGCCTTCAGCCGCCCGACGCCGACGACAAAGAGGAATAAAACACAACTGCGTTTCACGGGAACGCCAGATCACATTCAAAGTTGCTCCTTTGCCCCCCCCCCCCCCCCCACCCCACCCCCCGCCCCGCGAGCCTTCGCCACGGCCTAATAACGGTTATGAGACGCAAACCGAGCCGGACCAAACCAGCAAAACCCTATCTGGACAAGGCCGAGGAGCTACAAGTCCTCTCCCCGCTTCCACGGTTGCACCCCGTCTGGACCAGGCCGTGAGCCCTCCAGCGCACCCTTGTTTCACTGATCCGAGCGGGACTGTAATCCCCCAGTTATCAGAACGCTGCATTTAAGAAGACTCTGAGACCGTAATCCCACTAAAAACTGAGGTAAATAAAATTGTGAGAACATCGTCTCTAAGCTTACATCGACTTTTTACAGAAAGTACCCCCTGCTGGTCCAAGGCACTAATACGCTGATTTCAAAAGTCCTAAAACCTCAGATTCTTTTATTTTTCTTCCCACGCGCGATCCAACCGATGAAAATGGGTCGCTGCTCCCGAAGCAACGGTTTCTTTTTTTCCAGTAATCAACCCGGAGAGTTCCCTCCTCGGTGTCAGGAGTCACTCCAGTTGAAATTAGGACTTAATTTGGAACGCCTGTGTGGTCGTTCAAGGGGGGCGCGTGGGCTGTTTGAACGCGTCCAGGACTGACCGGCGTTTGTGCAGCAGCCGGGGGTCGGTCCCCCGCCGGGGGGCCGGCCCAGAATCAAAGCCGGGACGGCCATCTGGTGATATTTGACTGAACAGTAAAAAGTGATTAGAAGGAGGTAGCGCGCTCTCCCTGGTCGTCCCATGCTGTGTTAAGGCCTCAGAGCAGAACCCACATTCAAAGCCGATTTACTTCCCAGCGTCAGGAGGAATGAGGCTGGTGGGATCGCGGGTCGGAGGGGGTCGAGTAACAATCTTTAACAGTCTACGGAGGTAACACAGGTTTAACTTCAGAAAAGCTGCATGACGGGTGATCTTCAAAAGCGACAGACACGGCAGCTTGCCCGCGACATGGCGTCTTCATGCTGGATGATGAACTTGTTTTTGTCTTTTTTTCAATATATATAAATATAAGTCCAGTGAGTTTAAACAAACTCCTAATTACAAGCTGCAGAATCACCTCTGAGCTCACACGCTCAAAAAAAAGCCCCAACATCTTTAAAAAAGAAAAAAAAGGGGGGATCGCAAGACATTCTGTTATATCACAGACAAATTAGTCCTCGTCACTGCACAGAATAAGAAGCACTTGGATCAGAAGAAGCACTAAGTCAAGCAAAACACAAATCTATAGAAACGAACGAACTTCCTGTCAAACTCAGGCGCCTGATTGTCAGCGTGACTGTCTCCACAGTGACTGATGTGGACACTCCTGTGATTTACAGACAGGAAATCAGCGTTTTCCTGCGTCGCTCAGGATGGGGGGGTTTGGGGGGGGGGTATCTACAAATACGGGCATGCACGGGAACAAATCACTCCAAAGGATAATACTTAGACCTTTCTGCAGAGAATGACGCTAAAATAAAAAATAAAATCACTGCGATGAGCAGACAGACACCTGAGAACGGTCATAAACAAGCTTCCAGCGATGAGTTGACGTGCAGCGAGGGCGGGAAAAAAAAAACAAAACAACAGCTCGCCTCCCCTGGCGGCACGTCCGACCTTATAACAGCTCGACAAACGACAAAAAAAAAAAAAAAAAAAGCTTGACACAGAACTGGCCTCAAACATCACTGCTGCTACCGAAGCTGCGACAGCCAGCAGCAATGGACCGAAAACCAGCCCGGGTCCCCCGCCGGCGTCCACGGCGGGCCCCGTCTGGGTTTTCCGCGTTCCACTGGAATCGATATGGTTTCTGGTTAGATACGAGGGCCCCGGCCCGCTCCGGAACCGGCTCCCCTACACGTAAAATGGCTGTTGTGTGAATGTGATTTTACACAAAATGAGGTCACAGCGGTCCTGAAGAAACAACACATACCTTTTAAAGCTTTTCCGATTAAAAATAGAGTATATTCTTTTTTTTTTTTTAAATAGAATTCTAAATATATAATTCTTTTTCTGCAGCGAGAGGATTGCTAAAGATTTAAATGATAAAACACAATAAAGAGTATAACAATAATGATAATAATGACGATGAAAAGATTAAAAAAAAAAAAAAAAAAAGTCTCCCCTTGAGGATAAAACGTTGCTGTTAATCAGTAGCTGTGTTTATGTGTGTAAACAGTGCATTACCTTTCCTGGTTATTACCTTCTCGTTTGTTCTCCTATAAGCTGAACATTTATGCAGAAATAAATAATTCACAGGTTGTGCATACATACTTGTTTAGCATATACTGGCTTTTTCTTGGGATTATTATTTTTTTTTCTCTGAAATACGTTTGGCTATGAAGAACAAAAGAGGAGATTCGGTGAGAGAAAACCTGAGATAGTGTACTTCAAGTTATGTGAGCTTCAGTTTGTGTCGTTCTGTACAGTTTATGGGTCTTCTCTTTTTGGCATAGATTATGTAGAAAATGAGGCTGATTCTCTCGGGTTTTTTTTTCTCGTTTCGTTTTGGTTTTTTTTTTTTTGGCTTTACTTAGCGTGATGGTTTTTTTCTTTTTAAACGGTGAGGGAGGAAAGGCTGGGAGTTTGTTAAGACAAGGAGTTGCTGGAGGTCGAGGTTGAGGTAGGTGTGTTCTGCTGCTGCTGCTGCTGCTGCTGCTGCTGAGCAACGCGACTGCTGACCGTCTTAGTGGACAAGCCGGATGTGGACAGGGCTGCCCCCGCGGCCGCCTGAGCGAAAAGGACGCCTGCGAAGGAACAGATCAAAGAAGAAGACCATGTTGAGAGTCTAAACGCTGCTGTCTTTAACGTCTCAAACTCCTACCCACCCTTTTTTCCTCCAGACAAACATCACTTTGTAACTGATACTTGGGAATTTCACTGTATTTGCCAAAGAAAAAACCCTGAAACCACAAACTGCTCTTTCTTTACTCTCTGTTTGAATACAGATTAAACAAATTAGGCCCTGCGACATACTGGAAATTCTAATTTAGATACAAATCTTACACAGCGAGTGATCTGAATACTCTTATTCTGACATCTGTGGGGAAAACTGTGTGACGGCTGCGCTGGCAGACGCATTTTTGCATAAGTGGGTTTTCTTATCTTGCCCACGCAACGACGCGAAACTTTGAGATGAAGCAATCGGCTTCCCCTTCCTGCTCCACGCGCACCCGTACGTACCGGTGTACACCACGCCGTTCAGCTCCACCGACATGTTGATGCTGTTCGTGCCATTGGTGGTCAGGTTCATGGCGGAGTCCTGCCTTCCTTCTAAACACGCAAAAGGAGAAGCCAGGTTACTGAAGCGCCACGGACTACCTGCAAACAGTTGGTGACAGAAGGGAAGCCCAGCTATATGATCAGACAGGGGAAGCTGCACACAAAGGGAACGTCTCCCGCATGCACGCATGCACGCGCTCCTGTTGTGTGTGTGAAAGGAGGTCAGCATGCAGGCTGTTCCTCCGCTGTTCGCTGCTGTGGTTTGCGGGGAGCTCACAACAACATGATATAATAACTGCGAGGCTGGGGAAGGGAGACCGAAATCCAGTTTCTGCCGACTCTTTCTAACAAAACAAAAAAGGGGAACGGGCGAACGGCGAGAAAAGAGGACGGCCTGGCGGCAGGTGCGGCGCGTCGATGTTGCCAATTACTTAAAAGTAAAGTTGGGAGGGGGCTGTAAGGAGATTAAAGCGTGGGATGAATGTTTGCGCAGGAAAAACAGGTCAACTGGCGGCAGATTATAGTATTAGAACTTCTTCTGAGGTGGTGATGGGCGAGGTCGGCTGCATTGCAAACGTAAAGGATATGACTCCCTGGCCTCGGGAACGCTTCCTTAAACAGTTGACAGTAAACAGTTTGCGAACAAATAACTGCTTTTATTGATCTTTTGCAAGTTCTCCCACTTTCAGAGCCCAAGTGTGTTTGTCTAATAGACGATAAGATCTACTTTTATGTAACCCCCCCCCCCCCAACAGTCAGGGTGCTGTTGGTAACGAACCCCTCTTCTCACAGAAGGCGGGGGTCTACTTCTCGCGCCCTTTGACCCCTCCGCGGCGCGGGCGGGCGCCTACCTTGGTTGTTGATGCGGATGTTCATGGGTATCTGCCCGGTCATGGCCAGCAGGTTGTGTTGCAGCGCCCGCTGCAGCAGTCGGTGGTGCTCCTCGGCCGGCAGCGCCATCTTCTTCTCCGGCGGCTCGCCGGCCTCCAGCTTGTCCCTCAGCTGCTCCAGCGCCGCCACCTGAGCCGCCATCGCCGCCTGGGCCGCCGCCGCCTGCACCGCCGCCACGGAGTGGCCGGCCAGGGCTCCGGCGGGCAGGCGCGCCATCCCCACGCCCGGCAGGTGCTGGCCTCCCTCCTCTTCTGGGCCGACGGCCCCCGGGGGGGGAGAGAACGCGGGTCATGACTCCATGGAGGACGGAGGACGGAGGCGGCGCGGCGGCGGCGGCGGCGCGGGGGCACTCACCTTTCTTGATCTTCTGGATGGGCGTGAGCGAGGCCCCGTTGGTGCTCACGGGCAGGCTCATGCTGGCGGCGGGCAGCTTTGGCGAGGACAGCATGGTGGGGGTGCCGTTGGGCGAGTACGTGAAGAGGGAGCTGCTGAAGCTCTGTCGCCGGCCCTCCCGCCGGTTGCTGTCGATGGCGGCCTGGAGCTCGTTGGGGTTGCTCAGGCCCCTCTTGTCACATTCATACGGATACAGGTACTTCATGTATCTGCCGACAGACAAGCGCCGCGGTTACCTCCGGCTGGAAGGGCAAACTAATCGCTTTCAGAGCCTCTCCGAGGAAGATTCATCCGTTTAATGAGGCGTGATTTAGAAGCGGCTGCAGTTTTGTTGCCTACCAGGCACGATTCGTTAGTCATTACGATCAAAGTTGAACCCGAGCTATTAATGTGCTGCCAGCTCCCATCTTCCATTTGTTCCTAAAACTTGGTTTTAATTAAACTTTGTGCCAGTCATCAGTTTTCCTGCGGTGTCTCGGGGGGACGTGGGAGTATAACCCTAACGATCGCTGACGTCATTATGATCACCCGCCTGGTCGCAAAGGCAACATGTTGTTAACAGAAACCTCATGTAATTACACTCCAGGGTGTTTTGGATGTATGATTAAAGAATTCAGCACAATGGGAACCCCGCAAAGGGCCGTCTACATATCTCCACACGTCTTCATTTCAAACACGTAGCAATGCTGCATTGAAATTCCAGGTCTCATTCATGCATTAATGGATGTGAGGGTGCAGCTCATTATGACTGAGCGAGCATGTGTATTCAGACAGGGGTCATGTGGGTTAAAGAACTGCATGTTGACTTCTGAGAGCCGGCAGGCACACATGCATGAAAATGCTGAGCACAACAGAGGGATTATGGGCACTGAGAGTAATGGCTACCTAAGGTTACAGATGCCCAAACCGGCTATGTTGTTCATCTGCTAATGCAAGAAAACGATAATCACAACAGACCGATAAATTGCTACTTGAGTTCAGCTTCCAGCGAGGTGTGTGTGTCTGTGTGTACTGACTGTGTGCGAAGGGTGAAGGCTGCACTGGTGATTGAGGTAGGCAGGTTGAGTCCCTTGGTAATCTCCCTCCACAGTTTCTTGTTGATAACCTCGACCAGACCGCCCTTCTCTGTCACCAGCCTGTAGAGTGAGTACAAATCCAGAACCTGCTTGGCCATAATGGGAATACGGTTCACCGGGGTTCCTGGAAGAACACAGATGTACAAATGGAAAAACCTGTCATGGAAGGATGCCTATTTTCGTGCAGACAGAGCAGTTATGAAGACATATCACTTGGATTAGAGACATCCTCCTTCCCTTTAAATTTTATTAATCCCGCGGACAAGATGGAAAAACAAGTAACCCTAATTCATAATAAATAATTCCTGGAACTCACAGATTTTTCCCTCTCTTTGCCTCAGACTCCTTTGGTCTTTAAACTATGACACCATGAATCTACGCCATGAAAGAACAGCAATAGCAATAGCAAACGTCAAAGTGAAGCCCTGATCAAAAGCCATGTGCAGAGGAGCGATGTTCCATTCACGGCCTGCAGGCGGCGCTCTCATGTTTTCAGAGCAGAAAAGGCAGATCCTCCCATTGCCTTTAACTGTGTAAACACCTTTACTGGTTTTTCAGTTGTAAACACATGTCGGCTCAACTCAGCCAGCTTATCTGATTAATATGCGAGTCAACTTTGTCAAATTAACAAGACTGTTTAGTATTTCAATGAATGCAAACATTTGAGGCGAGCCCCGGGGCGCGCTGCTCCTGGAGGCACTCAATCATCCAGGCCACAGGAGCTGAGTGCTTCAGTACAGGACAAATGGACTTCTTCTGTTCAGAGAATTAAATAGCGTGGGCCTGGGATGAAGCACTAAGCTCCACACACACTATAGATGGATGCATACAGACGTATCTGGTGACGTTCTGATCATGTGTGTGTGCCTTTGCTGAGCAGACCCAACATGGTGGCCGAGTCTGAAGGGTGGGTCTGGGTGTGTGTGTGTCGTTGGGGTGGGCTGTATGGACAGGCGGAGGGACAGGGAAGGTAAACCAATCCATTCCCAGGCATTGATACGACGCGTCCTGCCTAGTTACAGCCTGGGAAAGGCGAGGGGCTCTGCAGCCATAAAGGAATAATCTCCGAAATGAATAAAGACCCCACCCATGTGAGTGAAAGATAAGTAGACCCTGCTTTGTCTGCGATCAGAAAGATACATGAGGACACACACACACACACACCACACACACACACACACACATACACACACAGAGTAACATACCCCTTTTTTGCATGAAGCTGAAGAGGTCATCCAGAAACTCTTTCCTCTTTGGGTCTCTATCCAGTTCATAGAGCTTTAGAGAGGGAGAGACAAAAGAGGTCATTTAGTATTTTATATAAAACATTGTGTTCACAGCCAGAAGAATAGCAACAAAAGCATGTACTGTCAGCTGCAGCGCGATGGAAAGCCCAGTAACTCGCTGTATGTCTGATCGCAGCAACACAATGAACATGCTGGGAGAAAGAGTCAAACAGTCACGTGTTCAATTATGGCTGTGCTATACAACCAGCAGATACAATAATGTAGATATATGACAATAAAGCAGCAACAGTGTGACCTTCACCTTTGACCAACTCAAATCATGATGATCGGTTTCTGTTCAATTTAAAAAGAAAAAAAAAAGTGTTCCTTTTTTACAAGGACAGGATAAATAAAAGATCTCTGACCCTCAAAAACCCAGTAAGATATTATAGGTTAGATATAAAATAAGTCTTCTTCCTTAAAGGCAAAACCAAATTAAAAATACTCTCTAATCAGACATGGAGATGATGTAGAAAAGAGACAGAAATCGGACCAGAATGGCTTGATGAGAACCTGATGTTGTCCCTGCTGTTAGCGGGCCCCTGGGCTCTGGAAAGTTTAGTAAAAGCAGTAAAGTTGGGGCACCAGTAGAAGGGAGCACAGAGACACTATTGAGCCTCGGGCTTTTTTTTTTCCCTGGCCAGCGACGCTTGTGTGATCGGAAAATATCCTGTTGTAGGTTTCTATTGGTGACACCAACACGCAGGCCGACACGGGATAAGTCACACGGCGGGCAGCCCGATGAACTCTTCACCAGAAAATCTACACGTGTGGACTAAAATAAACAGTTTCACAATGAAGAAATTAAAGTCATAAATAGTCTGCTCTCCAACCACATGTTTTGGAACATTGCACGACTGAGAATATTATAAAGACGCTGCTTTTTTTTTTGTTTTTTAAAACGGGTAGAAAACCACATCAATCCCAGAGGTGACTTGTTTTTTTCGACCGTTTAATGATGTGTAAATATGTTCCGCTTCCAGTTTCTCAGCTGAGGAATGTGTTGTTACAATGCGAACATAAATCATCCATTTTCATTTAAAATAAAAAAAAAATCAGAACGAAGCGACGATTTGTCTGGAACTAACAAATAAGAGACGCAAAGAGTAAAATAAAGGACATTTACTTCACGTCAGTGGTACCGGTAAAACTGGTCTCGTTCCACGGACCGCCACTGAAAAGTCAGCTTTCGGCTGGAATCTGCATGTTGACATTAATTCTGACTTCCATGCCCTCGCATCAATAACACATCAAACTGCTGTTGGCTTTAGACGGGAAAATGAAAACGAGGGGGGGGGCTCGTCCTTCTGAAGTCTGGTATGACGGCGACAGCGGCGGCCTCTGACCGGAAAAATTGTCCCTCGCTGTGGCATTCAGCTCTCATTAGTGACACCGAGCTGCCATCAGATCTTATTATGTAGTGGGCCGGGGGAGCAGGCCAGTTGGGAATGACGGGGGCTGTGCGGGAGGGGGCGGTGCAGGTTCCTGGCTAATGCACAGGCCTGCTGGAGGCGAGGGGGAGTTTTAATTACAGGATGCATGCATTTCGTGAAGTGCCGCACCATAAATCTCGGAAATTACCCCTCTATTCCCCCCATCCCCCCGCATTGCTTTATTTGCCCAACCTTTCTCGTGTGTTCGTGATCAAACAAACTATAGTTTCTTTAGGGGGGGGGGGGCAAAGGGGGCGCAGTCACGTGGCTAAGAGTTTTCCCCGGTGCTCCAGATGAGTTAACAAATAATACTTTCAAAAACGATGACACATTTGTCAGCAACGCTACACAACCGCGCTAGTGAAGTGCGAGCATGCTCGGGGTGCCCCCCCCCCTCGCTGACGGGTATCAAATTTCAGGTCTCATTCAGTAGTTGTGAACACACTCATGGACACTGTATCCCGCCTGTGTCCGTGCACATGTGACTAATCTAAACCTGCAGCTGTTGCCTGTGCTGAGGCTGTTTGACGGTATCTATCCTGAATAATGGGCAGTTCGCCTCAAAAATACACAACATTTCCGAATCGCGCTCAGCTGGCACCCGCTGAAAACGCGCCAGAGGAGATCGAAGGCGATCCAGTTGTCTCGCCGACTCTAAATCATGTACAGGAACACGCTAAGCTGCCTCCATCTGTTCAAATATTTAGCTGAGAAAAAAAGCAGCTTTGACAAAATATGCACAAAGGGACACCACATTAACAGGCTGACAGAAAGGTCGAGTGTGGAGTTAAATATTATCCGTGCGCTGCGCCTGTTTATGCTTAAGGGCTGGGGGCTGTGCTCGACAACACATGAGGGAAATATAAATTAACCAGTTTTATAAACAATTCCAAGCACGCTGCCAGTTAAAGCTTAGTTGCTTCTTAAAGTTTGTCTTGGAACTGGACAAAGAGGCATGGAGAGGGGGCCGGATGCGTGTCAGCGCATCGCTGTTTCAAGCATTCTAGTTAAAACGTGACAAGCTGTGGTCTTTTGTTGGAGCGGCGTACACGTTGTGGAGCGCAAAGCCCTCACAGGTCCAGGGTTTGCACTGACTCGCTGCTGCTTCAAACTGGTATCAGGATCCGGCCCTACCAGCAAGACCACTGCTCCCCACCCTGTTATTTAATGCATCTGTCCATCTCGCATTGCCAGTTTCTTTTTTTTTTTTTTCCTGAGGCCTCTTTCATCGTTTCACCTCTCTCAGCCTATACAATACATAACCCCTATGTACTTTATATTCCCCTGTTGCCACCGCCCACACTCACGGACACGTCTGAAAACAGAGGTGGGTGTGGCTATGGGTTTCCATGTCTAGCATGTGCACTGGGGCATGGGCCCCTCCTGGATTAAAGCGTTGCTATTCAGATATATGACAAGAAACACAACAAACTCGAAACTGGGCCAACTGGTAAAACCTGGAGCAACTTTACACCGCACTATAACATTCCTGATGGAACACGCAGACACCTAAACTGCACATATCAGCTTATTGATCTGCTTATCATGCTAAATTTGGAGAAAAGGAGCTTTGAATGTGCTTTGAAGTGATCTATTTTCAACTAAGGCGGAGGATTGAAAGTTAACTGAAAATGGCCTCCTTATCTGCGTGTACGTATGTTTGTGTTACTCGATTCCCACCCTGCCCGTGAATGTAGGTCAGTCGCAGAAAAACCGTAAACAGGCTTTTGATCAGAAAACAAAGTCTTTCTCCCTGAAAGTAATCAGTAACCAAAGAGTAGCCTGTTGCTGCAGCTTTTGCGGCTATCAAAGCAGTTGTAAAAGGGGAGGAAGTGTGCATGTGCGTGTGAATGAGAGAAAGGCAGGGGAGGGGTCCATTTCACCATTAATGCAAATGGGAGATAGGTAGCTAGCAGCACACAAGTGTCACATAGCACATAATAGAACTCTGCAACTGAAAACCAAAACTGAGAGGAGACCCGGGTATCGACTACATGCTCTCTTACACCCGCCAATCACCTCTGCCTCACGTACTCAAACACACAAATACCTCCGTATGTTGTACGCGTGTAATGTGGTGTGTATGCGTGCAATGTTAGGTTTCAAATTATGCAATCTTATAACACAACAGTTGTGTAAAAGGTCATGATTTCAGCTCTCATTTCCATCTATGTTAATGTTTCCTCAATCACTTTTCCTATTTTTCTTAATCTCCGGAGTTGTTTTTAGAGCAGGTTGATGGGGTAAGCACATAAGATTCATTTAGTAAAGGCGTGACTGAGCAATCTAAGTTAATTAACTCTGTAAATAGTAGATATATGCTGCTACACATTACTTAGCCTTGTAATTAACATATGCAATGTACACAACAGAAACCAGGTTCACATCAAACCTCTTAATCTCTTAAACCACATGTTGCAGGACCAGTTTCACAACTCTGTGTTAAAGCCGTTTCCTCCCATGAGGTAGATTAGAACATATAGTACCCGTTTGCTGCATGAGATCCTGTCTGATTTAACCCATTCAGACCAGATTCCTGGCTGGTTAAGGAGGAAAAACACGGGGGTGCTTCACTTGCGCAGCCCTTCAGGAGCGAGGCTGCCGTGTGAGGGAGAATAGAGAGTGAGGGAAAAGGCCTGACGTCACGTCTGTGTTCATTTCAAACACACACTGACGACAATGTGCGCACTCAGGGTGAATGGTTTTACAAAAAATGGGAGCCGAATTTAAAAAAAAAAGCGTAGCGCAGACTCTGCTTTTTGAATGTCTGTGTGCTGAGGGTGTCTCAAGTGTGGCCCCTGACAGCTGTGGAGTCCATGGACTTCACTACACGCCGTTTCCTTCCTGGAGATGCTTTGACAGGCTTTTACTGCCACCACCCTGATTTCCTGCTGTCTGTGCTTTGTCTTCACTAACCGACTGGGCTGCTCTCTGTGATATGACACGATATCCATCTTTTTCTGTCCGATTCACATGTGAATGTGGAATGTGAACAAACAGTACGAACTGCTTGCTTCAGATTTCATACCAGCCGTGACATTTACGTGACAGCGCGACACCATCTTTGATCAGCGTCACGAGCTGTTGTTGTCTCTCTTCGCACTGGTTTCAGCTTTAAATTCAACAGCAAATTCTTTCTTTTCTGCGCCTCCACACCTTTTATTTGCCTCATTGGTTATGAATGATGAAGGAATGGACCACGCCTGACCCAGACACTGCTTATTAGCCAACTCTTTAACCGTGTGTTAGGCTGTTAATCTGTTTATTTTGCCAAAAGCGTCAAGTTAATTTTGCCCCCCCATCATTTTAAACTTGTCCAAATATTAGACTTGGCTTCACTGACACAAACATGGCGGCTATTAACTCATGCAAAGGAGGACAGGGAATGCATGGCTAGTAAAGTGAGGGTTGGGGGTATTGATATGGCTCACGACCACATGATCAGCCGTACTCAAACACTGCATTGTTCCAGGCCAAAGCCTTTTTATGAGAGTCATTAATGTTGAAAAGCAAACACACCACAAAGGCTCAGTATTCCCGCAAATACGTCACACAGAGTGCATACGGTTCTGCTAATCCCATAATGCAACACTGTATTTTTGTTCCTGAAATATACAGAAGATCCTGAATATAAACTGCATTAAAGGATTTGCTAATGAGGGTATTTATACACGTTCTGTAACTTGAATCATAATCCAAAAGCACCCCTACTGTGGTGGAATGTTTGAAATGTCCTTTTAAGTGCTAAAGTGAAGGACAGGGTCCTCCTCTGGTTCCCTCCGACCCATTGCACGACCCTCTGCAGAAGAACCAAAGAGGATGAAGCCGTTGTCTCCACAAGAACAAACCTCTGAAACTTTAAAGAGGGACTGAGGAGCTCCATGAAGGCAGCAACAATAACGTGCCTTCCTTCTGCAGAGGCGTGAAGCTGCAGCCTGGCAGCGCCGGCCCTGAAAGTTCAGCGACAAGCACAGACTTGGTGGCAGAGCTCGTTCTCGGTGAAAGGCTGTTATCGCTCAAGTCTGCAGCTCCTCAGAATTACCGGCTGCCATTTAAAGATTAACAGATCACAACAGTCTGAGGAGAGGCGTCTACAAGGAGATTTGTGTGTGTGTGTGTGTGCTGAAGCCGCTTTATAAAGTGATCTGATTGGATGATTTGGGAAAGAATATCCTACGGTTTGATCCGTACTAACATGCTAATTTGTCTATTAGGTCTGTTCGTTAATGAATTCCGTTTCCTGTGGAACTCTGAATAATGTTGATCTTTAAAATATAAATTGCAGAGCAGTAACAGCCAGGGATTCTCCCCTGAGGTTCAATTTACAAGGCCTTTTTCCTACCCACTCAAATGCAATTAGACCTGCAGCAGATAGGCTTAAGACTAAATAGCGCAGCAGAGAGGAGGCAGGGAGGCGCCATGTTTGTTCCTAATGCTGTCACTGCTAATAGATTGATACAGGAAATTTAAACAAGAGTAAAGAAGTTAAATACGTCTCTGCCGTGTGCAGGATCATGTAAATAAATAAATTTCAAGGTGAATGATAGCACGTCAGAAGCCAATTTAATGGTAATCTCTAATTTGTAAGTTCTTCTAGGTGGCGATGTGACTAAACCGGCTTGTTCTTCTGTGTCGCTCCGGGTTATTCCTCCACTAGAATGATTATTAGAAAACACCGACGCTAAAAGGTTGCAAAACCGACTGGTGATATCCATCTCAAAAAAGGAGAAGAGCATTTTGAACCTTAAGACAAACAAACAAAAAGAAAAACCACCGAGTGAATTTATTCATTGTGCGCGGAAGAAAAATTTCAGTGTGAAATTAAATTGCTTCCTCGCGCTGACGGTCAATTGGAAAATAACTTAATCCCGTCAGATTCAAAGCTGACAGCAGCGTGACAGAAATGGCCCGGAAACGTCGCTGTAAACTGACATTCATAATGAATCCATCTTTGTGTCCTCTGCCCGTCCCCATCCCCCGCCTGCACACAGGCAACAATAGGCCTGTCCAACAGCAGACGCACCCCACACCGCTTTATTGACCGGCAGGATCAAACACATCATAATCTTAACTGATTGGCTGACCTCGCAAGTGTCTTTAGATGGAGGATGAAGAACCACAATAACTGACTCTATCTGCTGTCTCGTTATCTGCTCCAGACACATTTAGCTTTTAGGTAAGAGGGGGGAAAACCTGGCCCTATCAGAAGAAACACTGGAAAGAAGAGTTTGGAGAGAACGTCTGAACTTTGGTGCAACAGCCAGCAGAAGTGATTCAAAGGCACCGAGTACTAATCTCAGACATCTAAAGTTCATAAAAGCTGATGTAAAATATAGAAAATACACTGGGTTTCAGGTTATACTCTAGAATTAAGGTGTATGTTTTCACCTTTCATCCATTTGAATTCCCACTCGGCGGGTTAGTGCAGTGGTCTTTGAGGACAGGGTTTCTTCGCGGTGCCCACTATTCTCCAGGGCTTTGTTGGGAATGTACATACTCATCTCGCCTTGGATATAATTGGATATGCGGTACTGCTTGGGCGACATGGGAAAAAGGTGAGAATCACTTGATGAAAACAAGACAAGGAAGCAGAATGAGCGCCATCCCACGCTCAACATGCACACCATTCCTGCCCGCCGCAGCTGCTTCGGCCAGTGCATTTGGATAACAATCAGAAATAGTAGCCAGATTCCCAGAGCCCTTGAGAGTCTGATGCATGTAGCTGTGAGCGGTCTGTTGAAACCGCGCTGCTAATGAGTAGTATCACGATGAAGGATGGGTGGGCAGGGCCACGCTGGAGGGAATGGGTGTAGCTGTGTCACGCCATCATATGCAAATACTTTGAAAGAGACGAATCAAATGTGGGAAATCACCCGAGCCACCGTATTTGGGTGCTTCTTCTTCAGGACCTTCTGAGTCATTTCTTCTAAAAGAGCTGGTTTCATACACAAGGCCTGCCCCCAGAATGAACCTAAATAATGGGGGTTTAAACTGAAAGTGTTTTCTCATTGCCAACAGAGATGCAGCACTAATGGGAAAGATGAAAAGACATAAAAGTGGAAAGAGGCTTGTCGGGGGTCTGTAATGGTGGTAGGATGCAAGGAGGGTGACAGCTGGTAGGAGACGTTTCATCAAGTGAAATGACGCTTGATTACCCTGATGAATTCTGCAGACACGTGTCGATCCAGGGAGGGTAATGGAAAGAAAACAAATTAGCATATCAAGCACACACAGTCCCTCAGATGACAGATATCTGACCCAGGATTGAGATGTCACAGCCACATTGCATAATCAATAGCTAAATGAACTGCTGCTTGACCTCCAGGACCGTACAGGGCGCACAAAGCAGCGATCTCAATTCTTTCTTTCCTCCCTGCGCCCAAGACTGAAAACAACAGGAGCAGAAAGCTAAACACTTTAAAGTGGGCTTTCTATTCAATGCTGACACCGTATGTTCATATGCACAAAAAAGAGCCCTGTACCTGAACCAGTCTGTATCAAGTCATCAATATTATTCTTCGTGTTCTTTGTGCTAATGCATATTGAGCTGCCTGCAGTGGAAATTATTCCAGTATGAGCTCAAACTGTGAAGGAAGTTACGAGCCATTATTTGCATCTTTAGCATCTATAGCAAGAAGAGCCCTAAAGCTGAGACCGCCTGCTACGGCCTCACAATGAAAAGAGGACAGCTTTTATCAAACACACAAGCAGAGTTCTTGTTACGGGAGTCAAATGTGCCTGGAAGATTATAGATCACAACACTCAAAGGGTCTTTTATGATAAAATGTCAGCAAAGAGCACACTGCTCTGCATGTTTTTGAGCTGTTGACAGCACACGTGGGATTTGGACCTTGAGAAAGTGCAGCTAAGTATTTCTATCTTCGTTTGACCTATTTCTTAATAGATTTTTTTCCAGGAAAGAAAGCTTTCTACCTATTCAAAAGCATCTCAAGGCGACAGAACTCTCACTCCTTTTGTTCAAGTAAATGCCTTCAACTGGGTTGTTGTATAGAAAGATGTCACTTGAGGCTTTGTTGACAGTTCCGACCTTTCAGTACAGATCTATTTTTGCTCTAATATTGAATCACAAGGCTAAAGTGATGAGTCCTTTCTGAAGAAGACGATGCCATTTATTTTAAAAGACAAGACAGAAGATAAAAAGATTCACACTCCGCAGCAGGGAAAAACACTTATGGAATTTCATATTTGTATGTATGTATGTATGTATGTATGTATGTATGTATGTATGTATGTATGTATGTATGTATGTATGTATGTATGTATGTATGTATGTATGTATGTATGTATGTATGTATGTATATATTGAGAGGAATGAGCTCACTATAGCTATTAAGGAAAACTGAACCAAAAAACAGCACAATATTATTCAATAACAACAAAAATCTAACAAAAAAAACAAAACAGGAGGAAGAAAGCGCTAGCCCGGGCCTTTATGCAATCTTTGTTTACATTCCAGCTCTAACCCCCGCTCCTCCGTATTGAACCACTGCCAATTTCTAGAATCCCCATGGCTGCACAATTTCTGACATCAGCTCCATGCTGCTGCATGTTGAGCATTGGACACGACTTCAATGGCCTGCAGTGCTTCACAGCGAAAACGAGCATGTACTACACACACTACTTGGCAGCAGTTCAAAAGGCTGCAACAACTGAATGACTCTTTCCTCTTCCCTCCGTCACACCTCTTACCCCTCACGTGCTCTTCCTCTTCCACTCAGCCAGACTTTCCCAGGTCCCTCCACGCTGCTCCAGCCTTTTGTCATTATTGGCGGAGCCTCCCAACCTTTAACTGTCTTTTTCCTGCGCAGGTCACTGCACAATGCACACTGAGGGGAACACGACAAATTAAGTGAAAACTTGCCTCTGCAGATTGATTCAATCCCTCCACTTCAGAAGACTAATTAAGAAGACCTATTGTGTTCGACTGAAATAATGAATACGTCTGAGCAAATTAATTAGAAGCAAGAGAAATAAGTGGAAGTGAAATGATTAAGGTATGGAAATAATTAGCTTGGTAATTCATTAACAAGGACTGATATTGTGTAGTAATTATTAGAAGCAGCAGATATGGCGTTCAATGAAGCGCAAGAAAAAGTCAGAATGTTTTGGGGGTTTTTTAATTGCACGTCATTTCCTGTGAAATTAACGGTGGGACAGATTCCAGCAAAGTCTGGTCTTGCCTTTGCAACAGCTGCTCAAACTCCTTACAGGACAACACCGTGTGCCTACACATACCGGCCCTCAGGTAGATCAAAAGGCCAAAATGAAACTGCAGAGGAAAATAAACCCCAGCGAGCACTTATCAGACAGCTGTATCAGCAGAAACCTGACGGACAATCCCAGTAAGTGTTGCTCCCAGTTGGCTCCTATTGGAGGAACACTTCCTGTAGTCACTAACAGCCCCCTCCCCCACCCTCAATGTGTGTGTGTGTGTGTGTGTGTGTGTGTGTGTGTGTGTGAGCAATTTAATGTTTAATGCCAACTCCCCTCCATTCACCCTGATCACGGTGAGTGCCATGAATTTTTAAAGACATCCCTACTTTACTGTCCATCTGGGCTCCATCTGCCCGGCCGCTGATGTTTAACGCAGACAGACACGCGGGACTGGGGGCTTCAAAGGCTCTACGTGGCCTCTGGACCAGGTCTGGCCAAAGACTGCACTGTTTACAAAAGGGGACGCTGGTGCAGGACAGTTGTATAACTGTGCCCCTGCCCTCCCCTCGTTATTGAAAAAGATAGTGCATGCATATCCACAAATACTCTGCGTGTTCTGAGGTCAAAGACCTGTGGTTCCTTTGAAGAAAATCACTTACTGACAACATGAATCTTTACTCTTCCAGAAGCCGCTTTTTCTTCTTTTTCTTATATTGGTTAATAGGCGCAGTCAACAGAAGACGAGCACGCACAAGCCACGCTCCTCCTAATAAATCGAATTAGCCACTGGGCATCCTCCTCTCTCGGATAAATTGCTGCCCAGAACCAAAAATTCAGAGCAACTCAAGGAGCAGTGTTGATATTCAGATGAAGCCTGTGTGGGGGAGGGTTGTGTTTGGACGACTGAAATAACCGAACTGTACTGGCGGAGAACTGCTGAGTAAATCAGCTTAAATTATATAATAATCCAATTATGCCTGCGTAATTTGATATCTGCACAATTCTGCCAAAGAGAGGTAAGTTTAAACAGTAATTCTGATAATTCACTTAAAACCATGGTGTAACCGTCATTTCTAACGGGCCAGGCCTCCTGGCTGGATTTAGTATGACCTTTTAGCTGAGACCATGGCGAAGCGACAGTGGCCGTATGATCCACCAGGAATGCAGATTGGCTGATATATCTTAGCCTCACACGGCCTGGGGCAAAGCTCTACAGCCTCCACTGGAGCGAGCGTTGGTGTTGGTGTGCACGTTTCCTTACCTGCGTGGGTCACAGAACCGAGGGCGGGCTGGGTCTGAGGAACGTTTGGGCTTTTAATTTAGCAGAAGTCTTTGTCAGCTGTATTTCAGCTGTCGCATTTATCCGAGACTTTCTTGATCTTTAACATTTGCCACCGGCTTGCGCCTGCGAGGGCAATGACCTTGGGCTAATTCCTCCTCCAGAACGCGAGTAAGTCGGACTCTGCCGCGAACAAGTGCTGTTGTGAGGCAGCAGAGGTATAAGAGCTGATACTGGCTGTGAATGACGTGATCTAAACAGAGCCCCCGACTGCTGCAGACTGATAGAGGCGTGCCAGTTTTCTGCTGAGGATGTGGGGTTCCTAGTGGCCACATTATCACCCTCCCTCAGGCACATTCCAACAGCCTCCACCCACCTGCCCAGAATAAACCGTACAGTCTAAGCTCCTTCCTTCCAATCCCATGAACTCAATGCACACAATTCAAGACAGCTATAAAGAGAGTGTCTTTTCAACATAACAAGAGTCTAAACCCCCCCTAAATACGTAACTGAGCAAAACCTTCTTTCACTTGTCCTGTTTTCAACATTTAGACGTGCCTCAAAGATCAGTGCTGTGGGAACGTGAGAACGCACCCAGTGCGTACTGAATCCATTTTAAGATCCAATCCATTTACTTATCTAGAACGCCCGTAACCACATTCTTTAGGGAGAACACAAACGCAGCCTGGGAAACCTGTAAAAGTCCACAGACAGAGTTTATGTGACAGCCTGTCTCGAACAGACACCAACAACACCGCCACCTCCATAATCTAGAGCACATGAAAAACACGTTCCTTCGACCAGGAGCAGGAAACCAACCACCCGATGCCGGATCTGCTCCGGAGGCCCGCTTGGATCTTCACTCGCGACGCGTTAAGACAAGGTGTAATGCCTCACAGATAGAGAGAGACGACATGCTAGGAACACACGTTACCGTGCAAATCTGCAAGTAGGGACACGACTGAACTCCATACCATCTCCAGCACGACACAAAAGCCAACGCTAGCCAGAGCAAACACACACGCACGCACGCACGCACACACACACGCACGCATGTCAATCAGCAAGAAGGCAGCCCAGGAAACATGTATCAAGAGCTCTACTAGAGTTACCAATTCACAGAAAACCTCCATCACAATACAAAATGACTCCCCGGGAGCCTGTGTGTGACATGAGCAGAGAAGTGTGTGGACCAGGGATACAGACGGGCAGGACCGTGCTTCCTGGAATCCCTCATTGTTCTCGGGGTGTGAGGAGTGCTGGTCAGCTCTGCTCAATTTCACACACCAGCATTGCTGCGCGTCTTCCTGATATGACTGAGCAGGTTAGTGGCTAGAAAAAAAGAAAAAAGAGGCCCGTCTTCTGGCGCTACTATCAATCAACTTTGGTGACAACAACCGCATATTTGGCAGTGTGAAGTCAGCCCCTCGGGCCCGTCGATGCGTGGGTGGGTATTGGCAGAGACTCGCTTGATACAATAACAAGCAACAGGATGAGCAAAGATTTTCTGCCTTCGAAATTACCGCGAGACAAAAAAAATTTTCCCATTGTTGTCTGTGGCAGCTGCTCAAATTCACACTGTGCCTGGGGCCTACATGACTCACTACAAACTACTTACCTGAGTGAGCACTGGGGATGTTTTGTTAAAGGAAACAAAAAAAATTTAAATGTTTGATCACCATCTCGCTTTTACGGCAACAAGAAACCACAAACGGCAGTTTCTCGAGAAAAAAAGAAGAAGCAGTACTAGAAAAAAAAAAAGTACGGTGCTCTGCAAATATAAATTAGGGCTGAAATGACCAAGTTTGCTTCACATTGGGTTAGAATTATCAGGGGAGAGACTGTCATCACCATGACAAGCCTGTCATTTCTGCTTTGCACACTGCAGACGCAGCATATTTATAGAAGATCATAATCACAGACTAAAGCCTCAATTATTACTAATCACCATAATCATCCAAGGTTAAAATTAGTCCTATCTGACTGATGTGCGAGTCCAAAATTGCGGTATCACAATACTACAAACTCCAGCAGCGGTGACGTGAAGAGCCATTACTTGAACTGTGCCTTATAAACCTTACGCAACACCTTATATGTTCAGGCTGTAATTCATAAAGCTTTAAAAGACTTTAGCAGGAGGAGCTTGATGCAGCGTACGTTGACATATGTTTTCATGGATTGGGCTACCATAATCACTAATCTTAACAGCTCAGATACTGGCTGTCGTGATTACGAAACTGTCATTGAGTGTCTGACATGTGATAAAAAAAAAAAAAAAGGACTGTGTATTCCACCTGTAAACCACCGGCTGGCAAGAGTATCAATTCAAGTCATTCACACAGAGCTTTACGCAGGGAGGGGTGAAGTATTTAGAGAAGCAGAGTATAGGTTTGAGGGGAGTTTTATTCTACATGCTCTGTAATTACAAGAAATACGTTTTAAATTACAGAATCTGCGGCCCGGGTTGGAAATGACTGGCATGAAGAGTAGGCGGGGTGAAGTCAGTGGTCTGAATTTCTGAAAAACTGTGCGCATCACAGGTTTCTATTCGAAAGAAAACGGAGGTCAGTAATTTCTATTCAAATAAAAGACAATCGGCTTTTCATACCATCAAACATGTTTTATGGGCCGACATGCTTTAAAGGACCAGCGTGTTTGCATTTCAATGGTGGTTTCCATTGTTTCGTCAGGCTTTACGTATATTAAAATGGCGAGGGAGAGGCCACAGTTTCATCCCTGCAAACCAGTTTCAAATGTTTTTCTTTCCTTGTTTTCACAAAACCACAAAAGCTTTTTAATACAGCCCAAATGAAGCCCAACGCTGGTTCTCCTAAAATCAACACATGGGATCATTTAGTTTTACACACGGGGCAATGTGCTATTTAAAAAAACCAAATCATGAAATGATCCCTTCAACTGGCAGGTCACCTGATCTTAACTGACAGGGGGGGTTTCTCTGTATCACGGGGGGGCTGTTTCACCCAGTAACAGCCACAAACAGGCCGTCTAACTTAGAACGAACAATCTACGAACATTTGCAGAACTATAAGAGCGGGAAGAGGCGGGTTTGCTCTTTGGATTGCATTGCGGCCACATCCTTTAATTTCAACATTAAAAGGGCAAATTATCTTTTATCTGTGTATCACCAGTCAGGAATGGAGAGTGGATTTCACAACCCCCCAGATACAGACCTCCATCGTAACTGTTGACAGATATAAATCTTTTCAAGTAAACAGTCTGTCTTATTCCGCCGGGGCCTCCCTCATAATATCCATCCCCCTAGCATGTTTACAGTAAACGCCAGCATGGTAAAGCTGTTAAAATGTACCCCCACCCCCCTCCCATTCCACTCCAATAAGCTTCTCTTCCTTAGCTCACAGTTCTATTCAGTCCAGGAAACATATTTTTTACTCTGCCCCCCCCTCACTCTCAAGCACCATTATTGAGGAAACGTCTTCTGTGAACACCGAGCTTGTCCCGCACAATAACTGATGAGACAATTATTGTCAGGCATTGTTGAGACCGGGGCCGCTGACAGATGGCGAACTTAAGGACGGCAGTCAGGTGGCCAAGACAAATGAAAAGCCTCGGATTCGGATCCATTTGGTCGCCGGCTTGTGTTATTTTTTCCACCCCGGTCTCCGTGGTGGAGACCCAGATGATTATAGAGCAAAAATAGCCCGGTTTATATTCACATCTGCATATTGCATCTTGTGACCCTCCAGCATTTCTGAAACATCTCCTATTTTGTCACTTATTTAGACTTCTGCTTTTTTTCCCCCCTCACATCATTACAGTATGTTACGCCATCGCGTGTCTCTATTTTCAGTACACGTTTCTCCGCGTGATCACCTCAAGCGGTGCGTAGCTCCTTGCAGCGTAATCGCTCCAACGCGCTACCGACACGGGCGAACGAGGGGACGGCGTACCTGTCTGAACTGCTCCTCGTAGGTCCACTCCCCGTGGTCCTGCCCGCCCAGGTGGCCGTGCGGGGCGTGTGAAGGCAGGATGGACACGTGGTGCTCCTGGTCGATGCTGGGGCGGGCCTTCAGCAGCTGGGAGTGGGGATGGAGCTGACGGTGGGGCAGCAGGAGGATTCCCTTCCCCGGAGCCACCGCGTCGTGGCCGGTGGGCAGGCCCTCATCGGCCAGGTCCTCATCAAAATCTTCTTCCATCTCGCCCTCGAAGTCTTCCTCGTCCCACTTCTGTTTGCTGCGTTCGTCAAAAGGGCAGCAAATGGTTTCAGAACAGCGCACCATTGAACACCAACGCCGACACCTTTACAGAAAGCTGCACTTACATCTGCTCCTCCTCGTCCGACCCCATCATGTCCTTGTAATGCTCCTCCCCTTCGTCGTTGTCATCGTCGCCGTCGTCCTCGCCGCCGCTGCTGCGGTCCGATATGGGGCTGTTGGAGACCTTCTGCAGCCCCGCGGCGGCGGCGCGCATCGCCGCCAGCGCCGCCATCTGGGCCTGCTCCGCCTCCGGCGTGGGGCTCCCCATGAGCTCGTCCTCCCGCCCCCCGCTGGCGTGGATCTGGGTGTGCTGCGCCGCCGCTTGTTGCTGGAGTTGCTGCTCCATCAGCAACTTGGCCCGCTGCTGCCTGTGCAGGTTCTCCATGACCGCCTGCAGCTTCATCTCTGGGGAAAGCGGCACAGCGTTCGGGATCAGATGCCTTCCTTTCCCCGTCACTCCTCACGTCGGGCACCAGGAGAGGGTCTTCCGGGAGGACTCCGGGTGATCTCGCTGACTGCCTGGAGCCTCTGCCAACCGTTTGCGGTTACCTCGGCTGCCGCTGGCGCGAGGTTGAGAGGTTACAGTTTTGTGTAAATGTTGGTCCTTGAGGAAAAGTGGAGAAAGGAGGAGGAGGAGGAGGAGGAGGAGGAGGAGGAGGAGGGGGTTGGTCAAAGCACTGAGACATGCAGTCAGTGGAGGCAGAGGGCTCTCTCGTTTCAATGGATTTTTCTCCCTGCAGTTGAGGGCGAACCAAAGCCGGCAGCCGAGCTGAGTCAACAGTGGTCAATGAGGCACGAGTAGTGGGTGTCAAGGTAAGAGCAGAGTGTGCTGACACACTACAAAGACCTGAGGAAGAGAGAGAGAGAGAGAGAAAGAGAACATGTCAGGCAGCTGCTTCAAATAGTCTTCAAATTTCAACTTTTGGGGAGAAACGCTGCTTACAGGTGAAAGGTTAATAATGCTAACGATGACAGGAGCCACTCTCTTAGCTGGTGAAACTTTGTTTGGTTTCACTTCTCTGTCACATGAAGCTGGTCGAATTAGACCGTGAATTTAATGAATGCAATTACGCAGACTGACGTCTGACAGAGATTAAAAAATCTTATGGCAACAGAGGAGGGTAGAAAGTTTGAGATCATTTTCACGTGCTCAGGTACACGCCGACGCGTGTTTTAAATGCGGGACGCAACATCATCGGTTTCATAAAAGAGGCGGCGACACCATGTTGCAGACCTGATAGCTATGCCCTGAAATCTTTTATGAAGTTTAATTCCACAGTCACTGAGTTTAAAGCCATTGCGCAACATGGCTGCATTACTCACACAAACCAGGCAGCATAAAAAAAAAAAAAAAAAAAAAGAAGGTACAAAATGTTTCTGCCTTGACAATAAGAGGAAGTGAAATCAGGAAAAACGTATAGTTTCTTCACCTGGTTAGCCTGAAAGCTGAAGATGAATTTCAGCTCCGGCAGTAACAATAAACAACTTTGGTCAATATTTGCTTTAACAGCTTAGCTTTCCGAGGTGGGACCTCGCTGGGACTCCCGTGTTTATTCCATTTAACTGCCACAGCGGGGGAGTTATGGGAGTTATGGCCACGCCGCGACATACCTTCACAGAGAAAGCGCTCAAGTATGAAAACCAGTCTGGTTTTAAAGTTCTGCTTTTAAAAAGGATGTTTTTTCCGACACCGAGAGGAGCGGTCGGCAGCTTTGCGAGGCCGCGGGACGGTCCAGCCCGCTTTCGCTGGGGTCACGTGCATTCGGCGCGGCGGAGATGCTGGGTTTCGGCGAAGGCGTTGCGGCCGCGGGGCGATAAGAGAGCTCGCGCTAAGTCAACAGCACGTGGGGAAATCGTTTTCCCGCACAGGTGCTGGACGTGCCCTGCAAGTCGGGGCAGGAGGCGGCTGTGGCGGACCACCATCGCTTATTCAGCAGCGCCGAGTAATGCACCAACAGTCATCTGTTAGCACCACCTGCCAAGATATCATTCTTTTAAAAACGTCTCGCTCCCTTCTACGGCGGGGAAGCGTGATGGATGGCGCTAAGGTTTTTGTCCGCGGCACCTTCCACTAATATTTAGCGATACCTTAGCAGCGATACTGTTAAAGCGTGGGATCAAAAGGTTTAATAGTGGGGAAAAAAAACTCTGTTCAAATGATCCGCTTTCACCTCTATCCTACTTATCTCAACATATCTAGAGAAAAAAAAAAGTGTCGTCCATCATCTGACCTCTTTTTTGTATCTTGCACTGATATGGTTATCATGAACCTCTCCAAAGAAAAAAGGGTTTGCGGGGGTCTAAAATCACGCAAAAGTGTGGCTGTCACGGTCATTTGCGACTACAATCTACCTCTTTATCACACTGGTCCATCCTCTGCGCTCACAGGAAGACCAAAGAGACCAAAGAGAAAGACTCAGTGAGTTTCTCACTCACTGGAAAAAGCTATATGCTTTACACAATATATAATCCATTAGCAGATGTGTCACATTGCTCACTTCCATGAATTTTATACCGGATTTGTGTGCTAATACTTACAAAAGCACGCACTGAGCCAAAATGACTTACAGGCAAAGTACATAGAAGTAATGAGTCCAGCGTTCCTTCCAAAGTCCTTTAACGCATTAAAATTTATGGGAAGGAAAATATAGAAGCTCAATGCAGACAAGAGTTAAACACAGAACTAGTACAGGTAGCATTGAACACACCCTGTGAGGTAAGAGGTTTTGTTGATTTTATTTTCAACCAATAGAAAAGTTCAGCAGTAACTTCTTCTGACACATAACACCCAGTGCAGCTTGTGTAAGGGTGGTCAGGAAGTATCAATTGTAATGAGAAGTTGCAGGCTGGCTGACCTTCTTTAAAAGAAAAAAAAAAAAAAAAAGGTAAAGACGAATGTTCTCAGACATCTCAAACCAAACAGAAGCTGTCGGCGCAGAGCTGATATCCTGCAGCTCCTCTAGACACAAATTACCTTCGGAGGACAACAGTTGTGCAACGGCAGCAAAGCGCGGCGTTAATGAAAACATCACTTTGACAAAATACTGAACCGATAACGCTCCCTTAAGCAAGAGTGAAGAATGGACCGCAGAAGGGCGCCGGAACAAGTGGTTCAGTCACCCAATACTGCGGCCGTATGTCAGGCATATATACTGCAAAAGGAAACAAGAGCTGTGAAACTTGTGTTTCTTCAGAGGGTGATGGAAGTGACAACTGATGGAGCAGATGCAGCCATTCAGCCGACAGATACTCAATATTGATTTATTACATTCTTTAAGGGCGGTAGAGGCACGGCTGAACGGCCGCAGTTGTCAGGATATAAGCTGGATTTAACCATCTAAACAGGATCTGGCTCGACTGAGATGACTCCTGGACACAGACAAACACAAATCCTCGGGTTTGAGCACACTCTACAATGCACAACGCAGCCGCTAACGAAAAGGCCCAACGCTCGCTCCTCGAACCCGCACGGCGTCTGTTCCGTCCACCCCCTGCGAGGCGAGGGCGGCCAGTGACCAGCTCGGTTTCGTACGTGACGGCGCCGAAGACGGAAGCGATTACAACAAAAAAAAGCTGGTTTGGTGACTCTTCCTGCACAAAGGGAAGCAGAAGTTTCATGCCAGCGTTCATCAGAAATGGTCGATGGTGCAAATCGGATTGCATCACCATGCGCGTTCGATCCGCTTCCCCAAATGAGGAGATGCGTTTAATGCTTAGAAATCCTGTCACGTGCGAAGAAAACAGCCGCAGAACAATAAGTCAAACACCTCACGGGCTGACTGCGCACGCCAAAGCCCGGCCAGTTGTGGCTTTGACTCATCGCGTGTCACGGAAATTCTCGTGCGGGCGCACAGAAATCCAAAATAGTTTATCAGTGACAGTGCGCTGCCTTGTCATCCGAATGATATCTCGACTTTTTTCTCCTTCCTGAATTAAAGCATTAAACAGGCCATCAGTCTGGATGTTTTATGGGGGGAGCGTTTTGGGCCGCTGCCCAACAGTGTTGTGCAAGTGTTTGTCGGTTGCGCAACTGAACTGCTTTTGTTTTCTTTTCTCAATCATTCTGTAACAGCCAGATTCTGGCCGATTTTCCAGATAATGCATATTAGACTCTGCGCAGTCAGCTGGGGGAAGCCTACGGAGCACTGGCGTGGCTAACGCCGCTGTATCGACACAGCCGGGCCTGCATCTTGTGATACACAAAAGGGTGAAAGACTAATTAAAACCCCGGGTGTGAAAGCTGAGATATGCGATTCTTTTTTTTTTTTTTTTTTGCATCAAAGCCAATTTTAACGAGTGTTATTAACGCAGCAAAACACAAAGAACCACAGTAAAAAGCAATGTTGTGGTTTGTCATGTCTCTGTTTTACGCCTGCAACTGAATTTACGCGTACATTTTTATTGACGGGATCGGCCCGGCGAGCGTATCGAAAGTCTTTTTGTCGCACAACGGCCGCCAACTCTCCGGGTGACACGTTAAACCAGAGGGGACAGAGTATTTAACATCGGAAAATATGATATAACATATAAGAGCAAGCAAAAATAACCACTAATTAAGAGCTGTATAAAAAAAACAATCCCCCAAATACTGACCCTTTAACACCCTTAGTGCTCGTTTAACACCATAATTGGCTAAAGGAAGGCCAGCCTGCTGGGTTAAGTGGCGGCGGACCTGTGTGGGGGAGGGAGGGGCTAAACTTTAGGAGCTGGCTGAATGGAGGATGAAGCAGAAATGACGAGAGCTAATGGGTTAATCCTCTTTTTTTTTAAACCCACATTTAAGAGGTGGAAGATTGCAAGGTCTAAGCAAACATGGCAGCGATAAGAACAAGAGCTAAGGGTCTAATTCCAACATGATAAAGAGTCCCAAACCACCTCGTGCACAAGCACATGTGTACATACGAGGGTGGCCGATCAACCAGGCATGAAGCCTGCAACTCCACCTTTGAGGTACAGTTGTGGAGTAATTCATGTGATACCTGCATACAGACCGGTGCCACATGTGGCTTACAAACTTGATGGTGCAGTAAAAGGTGCTGAAGTACTCATAAAGCAACGGACATAAACACCGGGTTCCTCCCCACTAAGCAGTTTTGTTTAATGTGCCAGCATCAGCAGATGCATATCTTATGTCTTCAGCAGCTGAAATAATAGTCTTTGTTTCCTTTGATGCTTTGAAACGAGAAATCACTTTTATGGTTCCTGAGAGGGACGTGTCATTTCAGGCGAACCCACCGAGGTCCGCGGTAAATCTAAACTACAATGCCGTGCTTCAATCTGATTAACTCCCGCTGGGTTTGTCGCGGAAAACGCTCCATCGAGAGCGCCTCCGTTGGGTTTAACATCGGCGAGTCAGAAACACCAAAAACTGATAAAGGTGCGGTTTGCTAAGTGGTGAGGAATTTGTAATAATTTATAATGTGCGGGACGGAAAAAACAAGTGTAAACAAGTCCAAAGCTCTGCCTAAAATGGCCCCCCTGACATTCCCTGTTATTAAACCCTGAAGGGTAACGACACAGCCTGCAAAAGTCTGATGCGCCGCAGTCAGTTCCTGTTGAACACGTTTGCATATCTCTTCAAATGGTGGGGAATCAAGTCCCTACAAACACGTAAACACCGCAACGCCGTTAGATGCGCAGCAGAACAACAGCCGGGCATTAACCAACTCTGTTTGCTGGAGGAGCAGAAGTTATCACGTCGATCAACAGCTCCGAGCGCCGGCCCCCGGCTAAATTTAAGCTGCAAGAGGCGACTTTCTGTCTCCCTTTGTGAGACACAAAGCACATTTTGAAGGCAGCTGAAACCACGCTGGACGTTTTGGCACAGGTTTGTGGTTTCTTAGCATTTAAAAAAAAAAAAGGGGCTAAAAGTCGGTCAGTGGTGCCGGTCTTGATTGTGCGTCCCTCTGCCGCATTCCTTGCAGTATTACCTTGCAATGCGATAACACAGACTCCATTGAGCCCCACTGCGCCAACAACAAGAACATTGAGGAAGTGTCACGGTGGCTCGTTACACACACTCCACAGATCCCTCCAATGGGTCGCCGCTACAGTGAACCAAATCTCATTAGTCCCCGTTATGCTACAAATCGAGGGGCCAGGGAGCACCAAAAACCCCCCCCCCCCCGCTGATGGATTCTGATTCTCAGCGGTGGAATCTGAGACAGGGGTGATGAAACAGCAGCCGGACGAGCGCGTGCGCACGTCGCGGCCCGGCCCGAATCAAAGAAGCCGCAGAAACGATCTGGCGCTGGCTCTAGTTTTGACGGGCTTTTGTCAACTTTGAATTCAGGCCTCAACAGCTTATTGTTAAAACACACATAGGCGTTACCTCGGAAAATGCCCCATTATTCCCGTTCTGGAGAGACCGCGGAAACGGACAAAAAAAACACACGCGCACGCGGAAGCCTTCCCCTAACTGCAGGGGAAATAATCGGCCGTAGCTGTAGTAGCGAAAGAGCAAATATAAATCCCGCGTAATGACGACAAACGGGGGCCAGTCTTATGGCAAACAGGCCGCTGAAGAGCAACAATGACCGTCAGTTTACGGCCGCCTCTGCTGTATCTCCGCTGGAATTCCAGCTTGTTTTCCGTGCGCCTTTACCATCCTCCCCCTTGCAATTTAACAGCAATTGAAACTGATGAACAAAGCCTGAATTCTGCGACTCAATACTCGGCTTCCTCTGTGCTGATTATGTGGGCCTGTAAATGTGAAACAGAGCTTCAGCCCGGCTCCAGTTGATCCAGAACCAACCAGAAATCTGCAGTGATTGCTCGCAGTCAGCTGCAAAAAAACAACTCCCCCGTCTGAATTCCTCGTGCGCGTCACTAACGTTGCCATAAAATCTTGCAGTGATCCGGGAGACCAGCTGCGTGTTGCTGCTTGCAGGCCTGAATCCACTATTGTGGATCCAGACGGAGGGCACGATCGCGGCTCCTTCGACGCGAGAGAGGCGGGGTCGGCTGGGGGAAGGGAAGGGTGGCTGCAGAGCTAATGAACGGCATGAATGTCCCAAACTGGATTAACATGTTGGTCCGTACGGTGACGTCACGATATTGATATCTCCAACAATAAAGCCTTTTGTGTGCAGAGGGGGGCGATAAAGTGGGACAGCTCTGTTCATTGTGCACACATTTACAACAAAAATGGTCCGGCTGGCCCCGCGCCGTGATCCAGGGCGCATCATAAATCGTATCAGCGTCTGCTTCGGGCGCGTGCATGTGTGTGTGTGTGCGTGCGTGTGTGTGTGTGTGTGTGTGTGCGTGTGTCTTTCCCCTGGTATCCGACCAGCTATGAAAACGCTGCGGCAGCTTGGCAGCGTTACCAGATACAAACATGAAAGACAAACGCTGCAGGTTTGACGGACGTGTCAGCGCGCCGTGGGCGCTGGTATCCGGGCAGACGAGCACCAGGATAGATTGCGCCGCCGGCTCTCTGCTGCGAGCGAAGCAGCCTCAGCCAGGGATCGGCGGGGTATCCCGAAAGCAGACATTTCCTCAGTCTGCTGTGTGTGTGTGTGTGTGCGTCACCTTCGCCCGGGCTGGGATTCCCCCATGGCTCCGGCCCAGGCAGTGAAGTAATGGGAGAAGTTTTTTTTTTTTTTTCCTGCGATTTTTGGCAGGACAACCGAGTTAAAGCCCCACGTGTTGAGCAGGCTCTTCGGAAATGTAGATTTTGGCACGGGAACAGCTGAAAGTCGGCCAAACCAGCCGGCTTCTGGCTTCTTTCATGACAGGAAAGCTTGTGATGACTGTTGTACAATTCATACCAATAGTTACAGGCGAAAACGGAGCGACACAACACCGGCCTTAAGCCAAAAACCCACACCCTTAAGCGCCCAGGAGGAATTCAAACGCAGAGACAATATAAGCGCGGTCCTCACGACATCGCGAGGGATTAAAGTTTGATAGCAAATCAAACAGACCTGTTTGCCTCGTCTGCGCGTGTTTGTCTGGATTCGCGGCCCTCTGCAGGGCTGCTCCCAAAATGAGGAGCCTGTTTGAATGGCGCTTCTCAACGTTCCTCAAGCACCCCCAAAAGCTGAGGCCAGGTATCCCACGGCAACCCGCGCGAACCAACACGTTGCGCCTTGGCGCGAACGCCGGACGGAGGCCCCGCGACGCCCCCAGCGCATCTGGTTGAACGCGCAGACACCTTTGTTCTCCTTCCTCTCCTCATCTGGAAGGACAGACGCGACGGTTGCCATCGCGCGACCACATCAAAGCTTTGGAAAGACAAGACTGACAGCCGAGAAGCTGCACGCGCCCCCCCCCCCCCCCACCGCTCGCTCGCTCTCTTTCCGCTGGACCTCGCCCACTCCGGCCCACCTGCGCTGAAACGCCCCCCCACGATTCGCGTTTTCGGATGCGCGGCTCTGGGGAGGAACAACCAGAGGACCGTAACCTCCGACGCCATCGGGGTCAGCCGACGCCACGCGAAACCAAGAAGCGGCTCTCGGCAGATCTGAACTTGTCCGACCGCCAAAGGTCCCTAATCCCCCCCCCACGTAGCCTATGGTCGGGAACGCTGACCTGTTGCCGCGGGTTACCATATGTCACGCTGGGCCAACCAGATTAGAGCGCTGGATGGTGAGTGAGCCTCTAAGGTGATTGTAATAACCAAGGGTGAAATCTCCCGTAATTATGTCACGGCGAGAGGCCACGGGCCCGTCTGCCCCCCCGAACCCTGCGCCCAGGCGCCGTTCGTTTCTGTCCCGTAGGTTAAAGTTCACGGGGGATCGGCCGGTGGAAGACGCGCTGGGATCAGAGTGACACCTGAGCGCCGCTGGCCCGCCGGCGTTCCACCGTAAAAAAAAAAAAAAAGGTCTGGAAGTCGCATTCCAGAGGAAAAGCTGTGCCCCGCTCGTTACGTCCTGTTCCTGTTGATCGCCGTTGGGGTGTGTGTGTGTGTGTGTGTGTGTGTGTGTGTGTGTGTGTGTGGGGGGGGGGGGGGGGGGGGACTCTGGTTACTAATTTGCCCCATCGCGGTGAATCTAAATGCGTCAGAGGACGCCTCTAAATTGGGCCTTCTCGTCGCCGGGCCCCCGCCTCGTCTCGTCAGGGCCAAGAGCTGAAAACGGAGGCCCCCCCCCCCCGGGCCACTTGGAATGCCTCCGAGGAAAGATTTCATTCATGCCGGAGCAACGAAAACACCATGTGTGTGTTTAAGGTCATTAGGACATCGCCCTACACGGAGCCTTTAAACCGAACCTGCTTCCTGCGCCCGGGCGCCCCCACCCCCCAACGGGGAGGGAAAGTGTAACCAGCGACCAGCTGTGGGCTCGGTCGACTAGTCACAACTAGTTAGTGTGTGTGGGGGGGGAGACGCCCCCCCCCCAGCCCACTGTTGACAGACCCTTTCATCCGCCTACCCCTCCTTTGTTTTGCATTTCCACAGAAACTCCGGTTCGAGTCTCTCTGGCCTGCAGGAGAGGCCTCGACCCCCCCGGCTGCCCCGGCTGCCCCCCCCCGGCTGCCCCCCGTGACCCTGCACTTGCAGCCGCAGACGTGCGTGTAGCAGAGCCCGCTGCCTCGATGGGGGGGGGGGGTCCATGTGCAGGTTCGCAGGGCATGAAGAGGCTCGTGGCCGGACACGGGAGTGTGCAGGGGTGTGTGAGCGTGTGAGGGGACGGACACACACACACACACACACACACACACACACACACACACTCACACACACACACACACACACACACACACACTCACACACACACACACACTCACACACACACACTGCTGCAGACACTCACACACTCCTGCACCGATGAGCTGCTGGTCGTGTTGTTAGCCTCGTTGGAAAAGACAAGTGTGTGTGCGTGTGAGTGTGTGTGCGTGTGTGTGTGTGTGTGTGAGTGTGTGTGTGTGTGTGTGAGTGTGAGTGTGTGTGTGACAGTGGAGGTGAAGCACCGCGGCTAGCTAGCGGCGGACCCCGCTGGTTTGTGTTTACATATTTATCGAGGAGGACAAAAAAAAAAAAAAAGAAAAGTGAAAACAAAAGAAAAAGTGGGTGAAAGGGGACAAAGTCAAAGTTGTGAGCGGTTCCGACTCGGACCTGCGCGAATTGACGACCCGCGATCGGCAGGTGAGCGATCAGCCGCCGATCGGCAGATTCGATAAAGTATCGATTACGTTTAAAAAAATAAATTAAAAAAAACAAAACAGACGCGTCCCGTAATTGACGAACGACAGGGAGGGAGGGGGGGAAGCGCAGGAAATCAGAGGCACGGCGGAAAATCGAGTTACGGTGGAGAAAGAGGAGAGAACCGAGGCGAAGGCGAAAATAAAGAAGCGAGTTAAAAACTCACCGCGTCGGCTTCCGTTCCGATTTTACTCTCTGTGGAACCGGAAGCAACATTCCTGTTGGGCCCGTCTGAGGGGGGTCCGGACGGGCGATCGGCGCCGATTAAACCGCTCTCATGGCACCAGGCAGCGGGCTCGGCGTGCGGCCGTGTTCGTCGGGAGCGCTGGGTCCGGTGGGGGCGCGCCAGCGTCGGCGGGGACGGGGGGGGGGCGAGGGAGGTAGCGAGCGAGAGAGAGAGGGTGGAGAGAGGTAGAGGGGCAACGGGAGAGAGAGAGCGAGGGTGGAGAGAGGTCGAGGGCCAGTGAGAGAGCGAGGGTGGAGAGAGGTTGAGGGCCAGTGAGAGAGCGAGGGTGGAGAGAGGTAGAGGGGCAACGGGAGAGAGAGAGAGGGTGGAGAGAGGTAGAGGGGCAACGGGAGAGAGAGAGAGGGTGGAGAGAGGTAGAGGGGCAACGGGAGAGAGAGAGCGAGGGTGGAGAGAGGTTGAGGGCCAGTGAGAGAGGGGGGGTGGAGAGAGGTTGAGGGGCAGTGAGAGAGGGGGTGGAGAGAGGTAGAGGGCCAGTGAGAGAGAGAGAGGGTAGAGAGAGGTAGAGGGCGAGTGAGAGAGAGGGGGGCGTGGGGAGGCTCTCCGGGCCTCACCGTCACATCATTGGTTGACAAACAGTAATCAGATGCAAATTCCTAACCTCTGAATCAGCAGGGGCCGCCCCCCCCCTCCCCTCGACCTCCCCCCTCCGACCTCTCCTCCCCCCTGACCCCACCCCCAAACCCTGCAGAGAGTGATGTCAACGGGGGGGTGGACAGGTAGCTAGATATGTGGAAATTCCGGTCCGTGGCTTCTCTGGGAGGTTGGAGCGTGAAGGCAGGCCCGGCCTGCGCAGACGCAACCGTAAACCTGCCCCTTGACCCCTGCACCCTGGGGGGGGGGGGGTGGGGGGTGTAGGGGGGGGCCTGTGCAGGCGTGCAGCAGCCAGCAGGGCCGTGGCTTTGCAACATTATAGAGGGAAACATTTGCTCAGAGTATTTAAGTACAAAAGGTCGACGTCCCCCCCGGTGATCAAACACGAAATTGGCGATTTGGTTTATTTTTAACCAGTATGACTGAACTCTGCGTCACCCCGACAGGAAGCCGTGTTCACACTCTCAGACGAGGCGCAGGCCGCCTCGCCACCGGGTCTCTCCCTCGTCGCTTTTCCGTCCCTCGTCCCCCCGGTGAGCGCGGTGCAGAGCTGGAGGAGCAGCACCAGCGGGCCTCTGGCCTTCGCGAGGCATGAGGAGCAGAACCGACGTGTGACCCAGTCAAATAAATCGATTATTTATAGCGAGCACAAGATTCCAGTCCGCTGGTCCTCTGTGGCACCATTGTTCCCAGTGGCCACAGAGCTGGAGACATAAATCAAATAATCCTGGCAGATAATGCCTCAGTGATGATGCACGGCTCTTTTTTTTTAATGAGTGATCATCTATTAAGAGGAGAAACATCCCACAATGTGCCGAACGGTCGGCTGTTATCAGATTTACCATTGAAAATAACAGAATTGATGCAGATAAGCGGGGCTTGGAGAGGCGCACGCACGAGAAAATCAATCACATTCACCCATAAATTACAAAAATAAGATCATATTTTGAAAAAGCGTGACCCCAGATAAGTTGTTGAGCCCGAGTTAAGTACAGGCTGTAATCTTTTCTGTCTCCGCTGCGTAATTGTTGACAGCTTCTCAAAGTCAGTGGTCATGTAATCTTATTCCAGACATGATATTACTCTGCGAGTGCTGACCAGCGAGGAGCTGCCTGCAGCTGTCTGCTAAAATAAAGAGCTGGAGATATTTAAAACAGGAAAATGATCCCCTGTGTGCATCATTGGAGGTAAGCAGATACAGCAGGCAAGCCCCTTCATTGCGCTGATGCAGACAAATACAATTAAAAATCAGATGAGCCTGCGTGGTGATGACAGATTGAATCATCTAAATATCCAGTCAGGTGGATTGAAGATTAAGAGACCCCGTGGTTAGTTTTCCTGTCAATGTTTGCTCTTTTACTTTTTTTTTTTCTTTTTTACTTGAGTGTTTAAAATGCAAATATGATGTGAATTTTGCTCTGTAAGCTTATATTTGCAGATTAGGTTGGGATTACTGACTAGTTTATGTGTCAATTTCACAAGTGGTGGGTTAGTAATGTTTACTTTTTTAACACAAGCACAAAGAAAGAGAACAAAATGAATCTTCTGCTCGCTTTTAACCCATAAAATTTAAATGACGTACAATGAAAACCCTCTAAAACGTCAAAGTTTTAGTGCATCGTTAATGATAGCCGTCAGTCGCGGGGGAACAGCGCCCCCTAGCGGCCGCCGCTGAGACAGGCTGCGTGGAGGCGGCTCAACCCTTTTACCCCCCGGGGATTCGAACCCTCCACCTATCCAGAACAAATTTATGTTAATGAGAATTCAAATTTCTTTTTGTAGGCTGTATCGCGGTCCAATCTTCTTGCCCCGTAAAAGGAAGCAAGTTGAATTTTAATTTTTATCACTCTCTTTTATAGATTTATGAAAACAGATATTAAAATGAGCGTTAATTACCCGCAAAGAGGGTTAATAACTGTCTGTTTGCAGAGTGGTGTAAACTTCAGCAAACCTCATAAAATCCCAACAATCCAAGAAGAATTTCATACAACTGCACATACACGTAATTAAACTGTTTAACTGTTGTTTGTTTAAAACGCGCCGATTGTTCAAAAGGCCTGAATATTTAAGTGTACGTTTTGTGTGAAGTTTTATTTCTCACAGTGAAATGCCTCTAACGACTCCGACGTCTCATTTGTCCTTGTTCAAAGTCAATTATGTTTTACAAGATCGTGACACGATGGCTGGATTTAACATTCACAAAGTAACCTTCATTAACATGACATTGGGACGTTATCAAAGGAAAAGAGCAAATATTTAAAATAGTTTAATGGTTGCCGTGAGTAATTATAAATAAGTACACAATCATATATACACATACACACAACGATGAATCTCATAAAGCTCCCAAATTATTGTCTGCTTTTATATCCGATGAAAGTGTTGGCACCTATCAATTAAATGGCTCCTTATTCACCACTAAGCTGACGAGGTTTATAAAGACAGTGGCGCACCAAAATAAAAGGCCGACAGCCAAAAGCACAGGACATTCAGAAGTTCAAAGCCTGAGTAACAGAATCAGAAAAACCACGACCCCAGCGTCGGTTTTGTTACAGTACGCTGCCAACGACGGTATCAAAAGTAATGAGGGATTAGGTTCGCTGTATTAACCTGCTTCAGAGTACAAATGTATAAATACCTACAGAGAAGACACGTGGAAACGTGAATTAATAAGGCAGAAGTGCTTTTCTGGGGTTAACCGTGACAAAAACGCACCTGCGGGTTCTCAGCCGTGACACACGTACTTATTATTTTCATGTCAATGTAACACATCTACTGCGCGTACAGTACACCTTTAGTCCACTCTCACTGTAAAAATCGATGGCTTTGTACATCATCTGTAAACTGAGTCCGGTTTTGTCTTGAAGTACCCCCCCCTCCTCTACGCTAGAGGGCGGTGAAGACGGCGCGGGCTTGAAATTAAAGCTTAAAAAGTCTCTAAACTAAAAAAAAAAAAAAAATTATTATTCAGTTATTACTGAATCGATGCAGTTTGGTTGGCAACACGGACGTGTAGTTTAGAAATGCAGCCGGTGTTGAAGAGGTGAAAAAAGCGGAGGCCGACAGAGAAACTGTGGGGAAACCCCCCACCTAAAAAGATACAATTCCTACTCAGACACATGACAGTGATGATTATCAGAGAATCACCGTGAACAGTTGTATGTTTGTGCATATAAGGAATAACTAAGACTACTGAAATTCATGCTGTAATTGTCTGTCTTACATGAATCCTGTTGGCTAATGATTCGGGCAGTGATGTGTTCGGAGCTGCTCCTCAGTTTCAGCACCGTTACAGAATGCTGCAGATTCTGTAAGATTCCAATGATAAACACGTTAACCTAGAGCCCCAGCGGCGCCAAGGGCCTCGTTTCCACGGACTAAATTACTGGACGACCTACTACTGGAGACAGAAACGCCGCTGAAGCTATGTTTTCCGACATTTCCTGAACATCCCGCCTACACGTCCAACAGTTCCTGCCTGTAGTGCGCCAGCCTGGAGGGAACGGCCCCGGGCCTGCTCATCTGCTCCATGTAGGCAGACAGCAGAGGCCTGGGGGGCAGGAACACCTCCTGCTTGTTCACCACTTCGGTCTGACGGGACCCGCCGTGGTAGGTGCCTGGAAGAAGAAGAAGAAGAAAAAAAAAAAAAGCACACACGCAGACGGTGAAAGGAGGATTACGCCTGAAGAAAGATGTGGGAAAAAATTAATAATGAGCAGATTAGGGGGATCAAGGCGGGATCACGCCTGACATATCAGCCCGGCCTGTCTGACATCTGTTTCCTCTTACTTGCAGAGATGAGGTCCATGTACTGGCAGGCAGCGTGCAGCAGCAGCCTCTCGAAGCTGGTTCACCAACAAGAGAGGAAACGCGTCAGCGTTACTGACAGAAGCCAACAGCACAGACGCTAAAAGCACAAGAGAGGCGCTCCGACCTGCTGGCGAGTGTCGTCGTGTAAACTGAGTGTGGCTGAGCGAGGAAGAAGCTCACCAGGTTTTTCTCAAGTAATTCCAGGGTTCCCTGAAAGGAGAACGCAACAGACGGGTTTAATCTCCACAAATCCCAATCTGTGTGTGTCTCTCACACACACACACACACACACACACACACACACACACACACACACACACACACACACACACACACACACACACACACACACACAGAGGAATCTGCTTCCTGCGCAGAGTCGCTCGTAGCCTGCGATCGATCCTCTGGAAACAGTCCTGAGCGGAGAAGGCGACGTGTACTGTCGAGAGACGGGAGTTGAGTCACCTCAGACCACAAAAGCGAACGAGCGCAAACAGACGATCACCATTCCGCCCGTCTTTCGGGAGCCGGCTGCCGCTCTTCCGGGCCCCCTCTTCCTCCAGCAGAGACAAAAGCCGCTCCTGCTCCTCGCCGGAGCAGTTCATGAAATCATTCCACGGCTGGAACAACCACACGGGAGTGATGTCAACACTCATTTAGCGCAGTAAACGATGTGCGTTTGGGACAACGGGACCGATTTAACACTCTGAGCGTGACAGAAGCACCCAGGCCAGGCGACCCACCTCTACGTAGTTTCCATTGGTGCAGGCCTCCGTGAAAATAGACGGGATGGCCGGATTACTGCACACCTCCAGCTCATCTTTGCAGCATTCATCCCTCTCCAGAAGGTTATTAAGGTAGAGTGCTGGGTCGTAGAAAAGAGGAGAATGTGACACAACAGGACATTTGTCGTTGTGCCACCGCTGATCCGCGGTCAGTTTAAGGCCACGTAACAGGCATACGCCTCGTAACCTGATCACACATGTGGCAGCTCACCGTTCTCCTGACGGCGCAGGCTCTTCTTGCCTTTGGCTCGGGGAATGAGGTCAGAGTTGCGGATGGCTTGGCTGATGTAGAAGTTCTTCTTTTTGGCTGACACACGCTTGGCAGGAGAGCAGGGCAGGGAGGTGCACTGTCGCTCCTCGATCAGGCTGCAAAAACAGGACAGCTCTCTCTCAAACCCTGGATGACAGTCTCACGTCTGATTTGGTACTTCATGGTGGATTCATGCAAACACGCGTTTGTTTCGATATAAACCGTCTGCTGCTCTGCAGACTGTTAAACACGAGCTAAATGAGATGTTGAGTAAGAGAGTGTGCAGGAGCCTCAGATGTAGGTCAGGACGCCTCTGCTGCTCCCTCACATATCAAAGCTGATGCTATTTTTAGCCTGATCCAATGAACCTATTATATTAAACAGATGTTAACACGTCTAATATCTAAGATGGTAATGTAATCTTCTTTAACGTGCAATTTTGATCTGACCTGCACACACAGAATAAGGAACGTAGCCAATCAGCTGGCCAAGGAGGTCACACACTTCTGCTGCTCCACTTTTAACACCAGAGACGATAATAATATCAATAACCTGTCGGTTGTAGATTTTAAAGAGCCACAATACCCGAGAACAAAACACAGTAAAAGCCCCGAGATTCACACGAAAAGCGCACTAAAAGCGCTCGAATGTTAAACGTTTTAAATCACAAACGAGTCCGTCAATTGGTTAAAAGCCGTCCAAAGCCGCCCGTTTGGAGGACTTTAAACGCAGGCTGAGGCCGTCATTAACGACACAAACACTCACATATAATCCTGCTCCTCATTGTTACTCAGAAATACCATCTTATTCCCACGGGACAAACGGAGGAACGCCAAGCTCGGAAGCTGGAGCCAATGCTTGGGGGGCGAAAAAACCCAAATAAAAGCAAAAGTTGTAACAATGAAAAGACCCCGCGGGTTGTTTTACGTACAGCTAGCTGCTAGCTTAGCAACGAGAGCGGAGGGCGTTCCTGTTCTTCTTCTACGACTACCGGCAGAGGGCGCCTTTGTTCTTCTTCTACGACTACCGGCAGAGGGCGCCTTTGTTCTTCTTCTACGACTACCGGCAGAGGGCGCCTTTGTTCTTCTTCTACGACTACCGGCAGAGGGCGCCTTTGTTCTTCTTCTACGACTACCGGCAGAGGGCGCCTTTGTTCTTCTTCTACGACTACTAGCACTTCCCCCAACAGCGCCACCTCGCGGGAAGGACGACAGCAAGAGCGACATCAAACATTATTAAAGTTTTATAATAAATTAATAAAGTGAAAACACTAAAAATAAAGCACTGTAAAAAATATTTAAAGAAAAACTAGAGTCCTGTATGAGAAATCCTCCTGCAGTAAAGTGACTCAAGTGATAAATGGCCTAGAACTGTGGAGTGAATGTGCAGATCTTTATGATATTTTAAAAAATATAACCAATTATTTTGTGCATTTGAGCTAATGATATTACAAGTGGCTCTGCTGTGAAAACCAGAGGGGTCTAGAACTGTGGCCCTGACCTGCTGGTCTGCAGAGGTCCTCACAGCAACAACAATAAACAACAATAAACAACAACAACAACAACAACATAAACTATTGTTGATGGTCTGAGCCGAACCAAACCAATTTTATTTTAAGATTATTTTTGTGCATGAATGTATGGATCGTTTATAATCACTAATCTAATTAAAAAACTCAACTTGCACGTTTGATAGTCTAGCCAAGAGGAATGTTGCAATTCCGGGATCAATAAATGAACATTTATCTGTCGTTATGTTTCGTTTCTGCAACACGTGGTAGAAATATTTTTGTTTCTCCTACGTTCTTTGGTACACTCCGTCAAATGGGCAAAATAAATAAAAATAAACAGTGGATCCAGTCGGATTCATGCATGCAGTTTATTCTGTTTTTTAAACTCAAACGTTCTGATGTGGTGCTGTAATTTTATCCAGTCATCAGGGTTTGTGTGCATGTTACCGTGACAACCAGATTAGGAGCCACAGGAAGGAGGAAGAGTGTTTTCTGAAGAACGTCCTCATGCTTTGACAACTATACTTATCATCAGGATATAATAATCTAAAAGAGGATTGACCGTCAAATCTGGAAATGTGGGAAGAACTGAAGAAGAGGACAGTGAAGGTGGAGAAGTGTGACAGGGAGCCTCTGATGATTGTGGGTCACCTGAACTCAATCCCCAGGATGAGGATAGTGAAGACCAAAGGGACCAAAATGACCCCAGCCAGCAGGAAAAGCCTCACTTCTGAGACCTCGGGAAGCATAAAGAGGGTGTACGTCAACTTGATGCCAATTTTGGCCGCGGCCAGGGAGCCCGTGGAGGAAGAGGAGAGCAGCGGCGACGAAGACAACAGCGCAGCGAGTGGACGTGAAGCAGAGATCAGCAGGAGGGACCAGGCCATGGTGGAGCAGGAGATGGTGGAGCAGGAGACGGTGGAGCAGGAGACGGTGGAGCAGGCCATGGTGGAGCAGGTGCGGGCTGCGGCGTCATGCAGCCCTGAGATGGAGCTGCCACCGATACCGACCCCCAAAGCCACCGCTGCTGCTGCTCCGCAGAGCGACGTCACCAGAGCCCAGACCGCTCTTCCCCCCATCAGACCTCCAAACTGGACCAAGTCCTCGAGGTGTTGTGGAGACAGCGAAGCAGAGCAGCCGGTCTTCTCGGTGAGTAAACAGCCACACACGCCTCTTCATCACTTAAACAAGTTTCTCATTTTTCATGATGATTTTCTAGAATGAAGCCCCAAGCGGCCACATATCTCCTGCGTTCGGGCACTAAACATGAACATCGATGCATCTGAAAATGGTCTTTTTCCCAACAGTGGTCCAAAACCAGGAGCATCAGTGGGTGGACAGACAGTGACGAGGACGACAAACCTTCTGGTTTTCTGCAACACAGCGCGCACGTGCAACACTGATCGCCAATGTTGCTTAAAATATAAACAACTGGACAATATTTACCATTCGAACAAAACATTCATGACTTTTATTCCACAAGATCAGAACTTCAGTGTATAATTTAAATACTACAGCGGATGCGACGATACATACAGTAAATATGCACATATTTGAACATGTCATCATAATACATTCAGTAAAATAGAATTATTTTAAACAAAAAATCCCCTCACCCATCACATCAATCCTGCCCAATATTTGGTATTTATTTGTTTTCTCGATACATTCAATCATTTAAACACTCTGTAATGTAACAGATTATCATGATGTAACCTTTAAGTCAAAATGTAACATTGAAGACCACCTGAAATAAATAGATATTTTGTAGAAGAAAAGGGTATTTAAATGAATCAAATATAAAAAGTGACCAAAGGCCATGCAGCTGCAGCATCTGACATCACAGGATCTTGGTTCATCTGTAAGTTGGTATTTGCAGTGTTTGGGGAGAGTTATCTAATTTAATTGACTCTGCGTCCCACTCACGGTCTCGTATCAGCAAAAAGAGGTTTCAGTGAGGTGAAGTCATTATTTCATGTGTCTCTGTAACAAACTAAATGACAATAAAGACATAGTCACACAAAAAAGCTCAAATAAATAAAACGGAAAAGTGGCAACGACAAGACAGAATTCCTCTAAGAAATAAGAGGATCTTAGTATTTGGAATAAACCTTTCTTTAAGATCCAATAATAAAAGAGTGCTTTTGTTAATGAACCAAACAAAGGATTTAACATACTTCGGTGAGGATTTGGAGATTTATGTTTAAAGTGCGCACTCAGAAATACAGCATGAGTGTGAAGGGTGTAATGACAGGGCCCTGAGGAATACCAATCCTTCATCTATTCAGAACAAATAAAACAAACAGCATCGTTGGACTACAGTGATACAGACAGAGAAACACAGCCTATCGTGACGCTACGGAGAATGTTAACAAGGGATCAAGGCACCAAAGGAAGCAATTGCCTTTGTTATCTCACCTTTAATGCCCTTGTTTTATAAACACAATGTTGAAAGTGCATCTTCATGGTTGCATATTGACTTACAGTGCCAACAGGGGCGTCGTAACACAGGGTTTGAACTAGCTTTTGGTCCTTTCGGTATATGTTGCAGCGGTCCGCCTCACAGCGAGCTATCTTGAGTGTCAGTATTGACAATAAAGAGAGCAGAGGGATGTTTACAGGGGTCCTCCCTCCTGGTTTTGTTCGTACCTTCTCCGTGACCTTCGGCGTTGCTGTTGTTTGAAGCGCTGCTGCCCCCCTTCTCCTTCTCCTTCTCCTCCTCCTTCTCCTCCTCCTCCTTCTCCTGAGGTAGTGTGGTCATGGCTGTGCTGCTGCTCTTATCTCCAGATTTCCCGTCCTTGGATTTGACCTTGCCGGACTTTGACTTTTTGGATTTGGCCCCTCTGCTGTCAGGAGGTTTCTCCGGCTGCTGCGGGGTCTTGCTCCGCCGCGGGGCTGCCACCGGGACAGGCGGCGGCTGGACGGCGGGCGCGCTCGCTGCGGTTTCCTGCGCTGCTGCGTTGGACTGCGGGGCCGCGGGGCCGACGACCACGTCTGTGAGGTGCTCTTCATCAGTCTGCTCCTTTGCAAAGTTGACAAACACCTACAAAAGTGAACCAGATATTATTTTATTATCGACCTGTTGCCACATCAAGACCCACTAACGGAGGGCACACACTGGACAAAAACAGAAACCCTCTAGACCAGGGGTCTCCAGGTCCCCCCCAGGGGTCTCCAGGTCCCCCCCAGGGGTCTCCAGGTCCCCCCAGGGGTCTCCAGGTCCCCCTCAGGGGTCTCCAGGTCCCCCCCAGAGGTCTCCAGGTCCCCCCCAGAGGTCCGTGAGGCTGCAGGTTCTGGTCCAACCCAGCAGCAGCAGCACCAGACTGGACTCACTTCATCAACTCATCTGAGTCTTCAACAGCTGACTGGTCAAACTGGGTGAGCTGGACTGGTGGGACCAGAACCTGCAGCCTCACGGCCCCTTGGGGGGGAGGATGGAGACCTCTGCTCTAGACCGAGGTGTGTCGCCTTTATCATCCTCACCTGGTCGAGGGTGGTCTGTGAAACGGAGAAGTCGGCGATGCCCAGCTCCTCGTAGTTGTTGGCCAGCGCGTCGAAGACGCGCGCCAGGCAGCAGGCGCGAGAGGGCAGCTGGTACTGCAGCACGTTGTCGTGCCGCTCCATCAGCTCGATGCTGGGGAAAGAGCCCTTCATGTAGGCGCTGACGGGACAAGAGTCTGGGCTGGAGCCGCCGTCCGACAGGCGGAGGATGATGGTGTAGCCGTCTCCAAACCTGAAAGATGGAGTTCAGGCAAATAAAATAAGCCATCAGTTTTAAGTCTTAACAAATTGGCGTGAAAACATAATTTTCATTCCACATAAAACCTGTTTTATTTACTCTGTTGGGCTGATTTAGACAGCTGACGTGTCAGGAGAGTGCCTCTTATGATTTAGAACATGTAAAGCAGTGGGGACACAAGTGTGTGTTTACCTGTTCTTCAGGTGTTGTACTGAACCGAGGCAGCGGAATCTGCCGTTGACCATGATGGCCATTCTGGTGCAGAGGGCCTCACACTCTTCCATACTGAACAAAAGCAGAGTTCAGCGCCACCACGCATGTGACCCGATGTTTTACGTGATGCTTCAGACTATACTGGACACAGCGTGCACCCCGCCTACCTGTGGGAGGTCAGAACTACGGCTCGGCCCTCTTTGGTGACGCTCAGGATGCAGTTCCACAGAAAGCGTTTGGCTTTGGGATCCATACCAGTGGTGGGCTCATCCTGTGGGGCGATGGGGTTAGGTCAGACGCGAGCGCACTAAAGCGCCGTCCTGTCGCCACGCAGGACGTGCGCAAAGAAGTGCAAGTTCATGTCACAAATCTTTTCCCCCAGACGCTGGTTGAAGCGCTCATCCAGCTGTTGTGCGCCTGGGATCCTCACCAAGAATATCACGGGTGGCGCCCCGATGAGGGAGATGGCTGTGGAGAGTTTTCTTTTGTTGCCCCCGCTGTAGCCTCCAGCCTCGCGATCGGCGTAGTGAACCAGGCCCAGCTTCCTCACGCCCCACTGCGCCACCTGCGGGGCGGATGCAGCTTAAGTGTGCGAACGCGGCGCGTCCCAAACAGAAGGGGAGCGGCAGAGTCGGCGTTGCCTTGGTGACAGACTCCTCCGGCACGCCGCGGAGACGGGCGTAGAACTCCAGGTGCTCTCGGCCTGTGAGCAGGTCGCTGATGGCGTCGAACTGTGGGCAGTAGCCCATCAGCTGGTGGACGCGCTCCATTTCTGTCAGGACGCTGAGGACCGGAGAAAGAGCTGAAAGTCTTCAGTCGCACACTCACACCGAGGACGGCGCGCAGAGCCGAGGCCCACACCGCTGAACAACAAACAACACAACACACACGCGGAAGAGGAGCTTGTCGGGCGGTTTTTACCTGTGGTGATTGAGGAAGGCCTCGCCATAGGTGATATCTGTATCTCCGGTTAGCATCCGAAAAGTAGAGGTCTTCCCCGCTCCGTTCACCCCCAGCAGGCCGAAACACTGAAGAAGAGACGACACGACATCAGAGAAGGCTCCAGCGCGCCTACGCGTCTGCCACCATCGGTACCAGGGCCTTCAGGGGCCTCGCCTGCAAGGTACCATGTGTTTTGATTACACTACAAAGTGATAGCAGAGGCAGAGTAGGAATCACTCTCACCTCCCCACAAGGAATCCCGAGACAAAGTCGATCCACCGCCGGCTTCCTGCCCATTTTATACACCTACGGAGAAATAAGACCGTTGTGTGATCAACACAGTGGGAGGAGACGCTGGAGCAGGGCCAGAGCACGAGCGGGAGGGTTCACCTTGCTCAGGTTGATCATGCTGAGGATGTCGGACTTGGCTGCACCATTCAAGACCCTCTCTCTCTCCCTGCTCACGTCTTCGTCTTCGGGGCCAAGCGGAGGCAACACAGGCTGGACCCACCACGGCCTGCACAAAGTGAGGCGATCTTCATCTTAAGAACTGCAGCACGCCGCCAAGCACCCTTGGATGTTCAGTGTGGGAACAATGTGCCGGGGTTATGAAACGCAGAGACACGGAGGGAACAGACTTGAACAGACCTGAACTGAATAAAGAACTTGTACTGCAGGAGAATGGTGAAGATGAAGAATATAACACCTTCGACTGCCATCGCAAACAGGTTCTTGCCTACAAAGTCCCACTGAAGAGGGTCAAGAGTGGGTTTTGTGCCTGCAGAGAGACCCACAGACATCATGACTGACGGCGGGGGCCGGTGTAAAGGCCTGTTTTCATGTTAAAGACGCAATGGTGTCTTCAAGAGTCGCAATCTGGGATGTCAAACCACATTAAATCCTTGTTTAATAGAATCAAAAATGAGCGGTGAAGAAGTTCAAAGCTCACTAGGTGCCGTTTTAATTGGTAAACGTACCCAGCCTCTGGAAGGCGTCCGCCATGGCCTGGTTTTTAGCCATGTCGATGAGTCCTCGTCCCAGGCAGAAGTGAGGGAAGACGAGAAAGACTTTCTTCAAGATCTTGTTCACCTCATTCAGATACTGGAAGGAGAAGAAACCCCGAGTAGTGGTCATTTCACTTCTTTAAGTTTCAGATCTTTTTCAAGGTTTCACGTGGCTTTCCACCTCATCGACGAACAGCTCCAGGACAAAGGTGGCGATGCTGCCGTTGATCCCGATGAAGAGGTTGATGGAAGTCAGGACGACGTAGGCCGTGCTGGGGACGGTGAACACGAAGGAAGCCGGGTACATCAGAGGAGTGATCGACCACCTGGAAAGGGCGATTAGACGAATCCGTTTAACTCAGGGGCCTTTGGAGCAGAACCGAACACCGGACAGGACGCCACGCAAGCAAACGTGAAAAGGGTGAGTCAAGTTACCCGTAGAAGAGCAGCAGCAGGACAAGAGCGGGCAAGTTGGTCTCTGAAACGTAGGACTGCTGCTGGAAACTGATGAAGATCAGCACCACCATGGTGGCCGGGACAGTGTAGTTCAGCTGAGGGGGACGAGAAGAAGGACGGCGCGGCGTGAGGGAGGCAGGGAGGCGAGCCGACACCCCCCCCCCCCGTGACCTCTCCGGGAATGCCCTCACCATGTCCCAGGCAAAGTTGGCCAGCCAGTAGAGCACAGGTTTGACCCCGCTCACAAACTGAAGGTGCTTGGCTTTGCTGACTCGCTCCTCGATCAGGAAAAGGACGAAGCTGGCCGGCACAAAGGACATGGCGAAGATGACACAGATGGAGACCAGGACGTCAACCGACGTGGTCATCCTGGAAAAAAAGGAGCAAGTCTGTTAGTACAGCGAACCCCCGCCATTTAGCGCTTCGCTTTTTGTGGATTTTTTTCCAGTCGTTGTGCTCTGAGTCCAGATCGGTGAACTGCAGGAGAAAAGACACCTGCGGTCTCACCTGAAAGGAGGAGGAAGAAGTTTGAACTTTGAGAGCGTTTAAATGTGAGAAAATGTTAAAGCCTGTGAGAAAAGTGTATAAAAGTGTGTGTTTAGGGGTTTTACCGCCTTAAAACCTGTAAAAGAATTGTAAAACATAAAGCATTGTGGATTTCGTCTATCGTGGGTTATTTCTGGAACGTGACCCCCGATAAACGAGGGTTCACCGTACATGTGGCGAACATCTTGAAACTGATAATTCTGAAGAAGATTCAAGTTCCAAGTAGAAGTTGCAGTAGAATCTGATGCAGTCGCGCTGACTTTGTTGATCTAAACAACCAAACTCACATGGCTATTTCAGTCAGCTGCTCCTTGGTCAGGTTCAGTGGGTGGTTGTAGGCCGTGATGCCGTGCCTCCTCCTCTCCGGGCCTGGGGGCAGACTCGCTCTCAGGAGGCCGTTGTTCATCACGTTAACAAAGGACACCGCGGCATGCCATCCCTTGTTGTTGTACCACACCTGCACACAGACAAATGGAATAGTTTTTACGTGGGGCAAATTATTTCAGCAGCTAAAGTGGACCCCACAAACACTGTACATCCTTCAGTGAAGTCAAAAGAGAATGAAGGATAAATATAAATAAATGCACCTTGACGTTGTTTTGACTGTTGATTCTTTCTAGAAAACTAGGCAGCCTCTTCAGCAGGGCGTCCAGTGAGCTGTTCTGAGGTGAGGACGAGAGGAGGAACGTTGAGAAAACATCTGGGTGGTTTCAGATGGCCGTGCATCAGATCCCGTGTACCTGCTGAACTTGGTAACGAGCTCTGACTGCCATTATGGAGTCCTGGACGTGGTAGACCTGAGGTAGCGCCTGATTGGCGCTGCCCCCCAGGGAGAAGCCTCCGTATCTGCGACGCAGAGAGAACCGTAAAAGACCTTCATCTGTACGCTACATCTTTCAGGTGTTATTGTTATATCAGCAACCTACCTGAATTCATTCACCCACTTCTTCATTTTTAGGCTGTTTATGACAATGAAAAAGAGAAGAAGAGAGATTTATATTTATTAATATTTATAACTTTTGATAGTCAATATTCATGGTATTCAAAATTTAACTGGTTTTAGGGACAATTAGAACTTCATTGACATGATGTGTGACTAGAATAGATGACCTGTCTCTGTTCATATTTGGTTTTTACATCACATATTTCTGTTTAGATGTGAAATAGATACATATAGATGAAATTAATCAGTCGAAAGAGAGAAAATCAAAGCCAATTTTAGTATTTTGTGTCACGCAATGCTGACAATAGGACATTGTTTTTGTCTACAACAAAATACTACATCCACCTAACAATCATAAGTGCTACATGTTATTGTGCAGCAACGTAATACCTTTTCTTGAGGATCTGAGGGTAGGTTTTCACCAGGTAATCTGAGATGTTATAACCTGTCAAATTTTGGAGGATGTCACCAGTCGGCCTCTTAATCTGAAAAAGAACAAAATAATGTCATTGTCGCGTATTGTCTTCAACTTCCTTAAAGACTTTTAATGAAATACTTAACATTTCCAAAACATTCCCTTTGATTTGCATCTGATCTTCTATCTGGATGTGAGTACCTGAGGAGGAGGCAGCCCCCCGGCCCCCAGCGGACAGTCTGGGAGCATGCGACGAACACTCTCTGTGCTGCACTGGCAGTTGGGGGACGGCTTGTCTTTGCTCCAGTTGCCTTTGTTGAAAGTTTTCCACATGGAGTAAGAGACCTGTGGCCGCATGAACAGGCCCCCCTGTTTGTCTTCACACTGAGAAGTCCTGCCATCAAGCAGCGTTTTATGTTAAAACATGTTTTTTCAAGAACATCTTGTCAATGTGTTTTCCACTTCTGCTGTCATGATGACGACACTGGAAGACGCTGGACACTCAAAAGTGACTTACAAATTGTCTTCATCTTCTTTTTCCATGCATTTTGTACCAAAACCTGGTTGGTCTAGCAGAGCCTCTAGCAGGTTCTCCATCACTGGGCTTCTGGGAGCGTCATTGCTGCACAAATATAACCATCATAATGTAACAAAAATCCAATATGCACTGAAGAAAATGCAAACTAAAACACGCTTGGACAACGACATGCACACCTATATCCCAGAATGAAATGAAATGATTTATAGATGTGTTTGCAGACATTGAAATTTATTCAAAATTAAAGAACAACTGAGCCACACCAGCAGGACAAAAGGTCTGGAAGACTAAGGTCTCCTATAATGACATCTGTCTCAGCACTTACCTGAAGAAGGTGTGCTGTTCCCCGTACATCCACGGCTGCAACTGCAGCGCAGGATACTTCCCGAACGGCGGTACGATGAGGCTGAAGAGCAGCGCGATGAGCACGAACACAGCAGGCAGGACGATCTGAAGCACAACACGGGCATCAGCTGGACAACTCCTCCAGAGGGAGCAGCGAACCCAGCGAGGGGGGACGGACTTGACGAACCTGAGCAAAGAAGCCCCGGCGGCTCCTGCGCGCATAAAGCCAGCGTTTGATGAAGAGAGCCCTCAGCTGCTGCCAGGTCAGCCACCAGCCGACCGTGGGGACACCAACGTGACCGTCTCCACTCAGGGGGTCTGTTTCTTGAGGTTCTGCAAATCAGAATTGCCAGTGAGGGTCATGGGGGTGTACCGGGGTCTATCTCACACACACACACACACACACACACACACACACACACACACACACACACACACACACACACACACAGAAGTGATTTCCAATCAATCTGATGCTTGTTTTCCGATTGTGGGGAGAACTGAAGACCTTTACAAATACTAATGTGTTTTAAAACAATAGGTTCATTTTTCCTGGTAAATGGTCCAGAAAAATACCTTTTTTACATCTTGTTTTCTTTCCTGGCAGCATTTGGGAAAGAAAAAGTCACATTTGGCCATGGAAGACAGGCAGTATGTGTAAAAGCTAGTCAATGTGTACACCAGTCAGCTGTAGAAGCACGTGTTTATGTACCAGCGTCTGGTTCTTCATCAGCTTGTCCCGCCGTTCTCTGTCCAGCAGATGGCTCCTGTCCATTGGTAGACACGGCAGGTTGTTCTGATTCAGTGTCCACTCCGGTTTCTTCTGCCACTCGCAAAAATATCTGGAAATCGGCAGAAAGACGGTGATGTTGTATTTAAAAACACAACAGTCTCCCTCGTGTGAGTTCCAGCTAATTAAGGGCATGTCACGACATTAACCTACCAGGGTTGTGAAAAGATTTAATGGGAACCATCGTGAGAGTCAGTGAACGCTGTGGGCGGGAGGGGGCAGTGCAGGTGGCAGCCAGGAGATTTACACAGAGGTCAAGGAGGTTGGACAACAAATCAAAGTGATCTGCATGTCAACAGTGGGGACTAATCTGAAGCTATGGACACTTTTCAAATACCCAGGAGTCCGGGCATGACCTGGATAAGCTCTTTTTCTCGTCCAGGTAATGCCCCGGTGTTGCATACAAGTATTTTAAACAGATGAAACTAACAGGTTACAACATCTAGCAGGGCTATGGTTTTCTCGGTGGTCATCTGCTTGCCCGTGTCATCACAGATCAAAGTTTCTAACTTAATTTGGAAGAACCTTGTCCTTGTGAAGCACATAAACTACTGACAGATCCACGGTTCTGCGTCCCACCTCCTCCAGCGTGCTGTCCGACAGGCCGTAGCTGCTGATCCCCAGCTCCATCAGCCTCTGGTCCAGTTCGGACAGGAAGACGGCCAGGCTGCTGTCTTTGGCGGCCGTCTGCGGCAGATTAATCACCACCTCGCGCCTGGACTCCTCCACCAACCTCGCACCCGGAATGTGATGCTGCGCCAGGGAGAGCAACGCTGCTAGGTCTGCAGCGAAGGAAAGAGGAAGAGTGAGGAAGAGATCGTACAGTTTGAAGGTCGTTTCACGTCACAGTAGAGCTGGACACTGACAAGAGCTGCTCTCTTCACTGCCCAGGCCTGTGTCTTCACTCATGGACGACTCACTGTCCTGTGACACAGACAAGGAAGGATTAAAAAGGGGACCAAAAGACTAAATATACAGATTAACCTCAAATATGACCGCGCATAAAAGACCAGTGAACTTTTGTTGACCTTGAGGGGAGGCGTCTTGTTGGTGCTGATGCTGGTGCAGATGCTGGTGCTGCTGGGCGTGCTGTAGTTTAGTCCCTCCCGTTTCACTACGGTGAGGTAGTATCCAGATCCAAGGTGGGATTTCAGGTAAAGGGGTGAGCCACAACAACAAAGCCTCCCTTGAGAGATGATGGCAATGCGGTCACCAAGCAGCTCTGCCTCATCCATGTAGTGGGTGGAGAGAATGATGGTGCGGTCTAACGGGGGAGACAACGCGCACTGAGGATGAGCTAAGAGGACGCCATTTATATTTTAGACCAGGGGTGTCCAGGTCCCCCCCAGAGGTCCATGTGGCTGCAGGTTCTGGTCCAACCCAGCAGCAGCAGCACCAGACTGGACTCACTTCATCAACTCATCTGAGTCTTCAACAGCTGACTGGTCAAACTGGGTGAGCTGGACTGGTGGGACCAGAACCTGCAGCCACACGGCCCCTTGGGGAGGGGGTCGGAGACCCCTGGTCTACACAATGATCCATTAAAATATGACAAACAAACAAGTGTCAAATCAACATCATGGTATACACCAGTCAGCAGGATAATAAACCCACTCTGTATAAAGAGCCAGAGGTTTTGACCAAATTTTATGAACAGTCCATTTGGTTTCATGCGTGCCTGTTGCCTGTGACCTGTTTGAGTTGATTTGATGTGTACCTTTGCGGTATTTCAGCAGTAGATCCCAGATCCCTCTACGTGAGTAAGGGTCAACCCCGGCTGTAGGCTCATCCAGAACAACCACCTTAGAACCTCCAACGAACGCTATGGCCACTGAGAGCTTCCTCTGCATGCCACCTGACAGGGAGGCAGAAAGAAAGGTGAACAGTTCTGATGAATGAGACGGCATTCCTAGAAGGAAGGCGAAGGGTAAAACTAACCAGAGAGGTTTTTGGTCTGTTCATGGCGTTTGTGTAGCAGGCCAACATTGTTGAGTAAAGTATCCATCTCGGATTTGACTTCAGCTTCAGATAAACCTTTTAGACAACCATAAAACCACACGTGCTCCTCCACCGTTAATCTAAGGAAGAGACGGAGACGGAGACGGAGAATGTGCACATGATAAATGGCACCGTTACTATAAGTAGTAGTGCTTCTGGATCATTGAGAGACGCCATAAAGATAAGGCTCACATGTCAAACAGGACATTATGCTGTGGACAAACTCCCAGTGTCCTCCGAATCGTTTCCATGTTATAGCGGATGTCCATGCCCTTGATGTAAACAGTGCCCGAGGTGGGCGGGAACAGACCGGTAAGAATCGATCTGAAAAACATCAGAGAAGTATCAACAAAGATTATTGTTCCTATTCAGTGTGACGTCATTCATGCCAGTAATACCACAAATCTAATTTTGTCCCAGGATTCCTCAATCTGAATAATCACTCAGAACCTATAATCATTGATCCTTATGTCGGGCCTTCTCCTTACATGGTGGTGGTTTTTCCAGCTCCGTTGTGTCCCAGGAAGGAAGTGATCTGCCCTTCGTAGAACTTGAGGTTGAGGTGATTGACGGCCAGTTTAGCTCCCTTCTTGTAGATTTTCACCAGGTGTCTGATGCTGACGCCCAGTACCAGGTTAGTGGGTTCTGGTTCAATGTGATCTAAAGAAAATGCACATTTTACATTCAGGCGGGGCTAATCTCGGCATCCCATGATGTGATTCAGGGCACAGCACAAATATGGTGAACATTAAAATCATGCCGACATAAAAACCTCAGTTGGCACACAGAGGGTTCTGGAATCCTTTACCCTCATTTTGTTGTGTAGGGGGCTCGGGGATGGGCATGCCTGCCTCAAGAGGAACCCCACCCCAGTAGTTTATCTGGAAGACGAAGTACCAGGGCCTGGGAATCCCATATTCCCCTGGGAAACATACAAGTATGGGTACATATCAGATGTGCAAAAAAAAAAAAAAAAGGTCACATGTTCTGTTAAACTTATATGTATTTATATATAAATATAATAAAACATGGCTTTTAAATGTTTGTTGTAAAATGGATGCAAAGTGTCAGCATATGTAACCATTTAGTTCTACTCAGATTTTCATTTTTTTTGCTACATGTGATGAAAGGTATGTGATGAAAGATGTTGTCATACCAGGAAACACTGCTTCAATGTACCAGGCAGCAATAGCATAAATGAAGGCGTCCACATAAAGCATCACTATAGAGATCGTGAAGCTGTACGTGTCTCCTTCCATCGGGCTGATGTTGATGTTGGTCCACTGGATCCCCATACCTTGCTCTTCATACTGAGAAAAATACTCACAGCCAAAGCCGAAGGCCACAGGTGATAGAAAACTCTGAGGAAACAAGAGCAGCACATATGTGGGGAAACGTATAGAAATCTTGATTTGACTCAACTCGTGTCCATTTTACTTACAGCGAAGACTCTGATTTTAGTGTTGAGGCGATCTCTCCAAGCCACACACAACACATAAGGCAAGTACAAGCTAAAGTATATCAGCCCCCCACACGCAGCAGCGAGGTTGGCTTTGGAGAAGAAGGTGCTGATGAGGAAACACTGCATGATGGTGGCAGTAGCAAACGCCGTGAGGAAGAAGAACACAACGCACGGGTCACTGTAGGGCAGGATGTCACCCCACTGGAAACGAGAGGAAGGAAAACAGAGTTGATTAAGAGTAAATGTTACAGAAGAATCCCACTTTTCTTTCTGGTCAAGGCCAGGTTCCTCGTGTCGCAGACGTTATTGTGCCTTAAATATCTGTGAAAATGATCACTAAACCTTGCCTTAAGTAGAGTAATTAGCATCACAGTAGAGATGAGGAAAGGAACCATGCTGCTGATGAACCAGCTCAGCCACAACGTCCCAGTTCCCAGACCCATAATCCTCATGGTTTCCTTCAGCCTCGCCTCCTTCTCGTAGACCACACCTTTGATGATCATGGCCACCGAGTAGATCCACGAGAGCGTCATAAAGAGCGGCAGAGAGCGGTTCAGTACACGGAGAAAACTGCAAATAAACAAATAAATAAATGAATAAATAAAAACCACAGAACAATTTTAGTTGCGCTTTCAACAAGAAGTCTCAAGGTAATAATCTGGTCTGCAAACTAAACGCCAACGAGTGAGCCGCACGCGCTCCCTCACCACCAGTGATCAATCCTGCCCTGCTCTCTGTCTGGCACTTGAGACTGCATCCATATTTAATAACAGCCGATAAAAACCTACACATCATCGACATAGCAGGGGTAGGGCATCTGCTGGATGTAGATGCCGGTTGTTGGTTTCACTCCAGAGAGTATTTGGCCCACAGCTCTCTCCACCAGGTCCTGGATGTACACAAATCCACCCCATATGTAGCGCATGTCATTAAATGGGTCAGCGGCTGGACCGGGATCCCAAAATCTTCAGAAATGGGATAAAATATACATATTTATTGATACATTGATGAATAGTTAGATCAGAAAAAGCATTTTCATACGGCCTCTATACCTGTCTTTGATTTTATTTGTTCGGGTCACATCATCGATATCCATCCGAATCTTGTACGTAACGTGCGGCGGGAGGTCAGGCGATGAGCTGTTGGGAAGCATGAAAACCACACCAGCCCAAAACTGCCTGTCCTCCAGCAGCTCTAGAGCCCTGTCAACCATCTGACCCTCGGTTTCAAACCCCTCCAGCTTGTTCAGGGAGAAACACTGAGAAAGAAGAACGTAACATGATCATGAACAAGGGGATAAACTGAAGTTATTGGTCCTTTTTCACAAACAGACCTGCCTGTTAGATTTAAAAAAAAGGTGGTTCAGATATGTATGAACATATTTTCAAACATTTCCTATTATTGTTGGAAAAATAATAGTGATAGTGACAATAATCAATTAAATGTATCTGCTTTCCTACAACAAGAGATGGAAACGAGCATGAACCTCAGTGACTTGTGCAAGAGTTGTGATAGTTTGGTCGAGGTCCTTATAGATGTCCAGCCACGTGGACGGGGCTCCGGGTTTACGTGGAGCATCGGGCGAGGGTGTGGACAGGAAACGTGCGATCCGCGAGGCTGTCCAGGATGTGTTTTCCAGACGAAGGTTGACCAGAACCGCCACCCCTGGCCTCCTCAACAAATTCTGACACACACAAGTAGGACAGAAAGGAATAATTGGACCCAGTTCGTCAAGACACCCTGGGTCCTCCTTCAGAGGTGAAAACTGCTGGGTCTGACCTGCAGGAGCTGGATCTCCACGCTACTCTCCATGAAACTCTTGATGCGCGGCCCAACCTCTTTCCAGGCTTCATTCAGCTCCTGAAGGATCTGCAAGTCCTCAAAGGTCTTGTTCACCTTCAGCAGAAACGGGCTTTGCGTTAGACAAACCAGAGCGGCTACGTCTGAACGACCGAGACTTCCCCTCACCTCTTTCATCACTCTCCGCACCGCAGAAGTGTCTGGTGTGTACAACAGCTTTCCAATAAACAGTGGTTTTATTCCTCGCCAGATAATGCGAGAGAGAGGGTTGGACTCTAGACCCTGGACCAAACTTTTACAGAATGGAGCTGAGGATACGAGGCAAGGAAGGACCACAAGGGCCTAATGTTAGACCAACAAACTATGAAAAACAACACACAGAATATCAGTCTTTTAGGGTATTGTTATCATTAGAATTTTGCAAATCAACATAAATGAAGTGCAGTTTGATTCAAATATGTAATCAGGAACTCTGATAAACCATGAGTCGCGCCACGAGTACACGTTTTCCAAGTGCCTTACTGGTGTTATTATCACGTTCCAGGTCTGTGTCCTCGGTGCCGTTTTTTCCTAAAAAGGACTTGATGTCGTTGTCTTCGTACCAGTTGAGCGATGGGATGCGCTCACCGCCAAACTCTGGGTGGCCACACATAATTTTTGAAAAGGCTCGAAAGCTTTCCCTGGGTAGTACCGAGCGGTTGTCTGCAGACAGTTGACGGAGGGCTGCGTTCATGTCCACGAAGCTGGAGAGAGAGGAGACCTGAAAGAGGGAAGAAGTACCAGCGATGGTGGTGAGAAAAAGAAGAAAACACAGGTGAAACGAACAAGACAGGAAACGATGATTCTTAATGGACACGTTGGTGTAAAAAAAATGCATTTTTCTTTGCTTTTCAAGTTGGTGGAACTCAAGACACTCAGAGATACTCAGGATAGGGCACATCTATTAGTTTAATGCACGTAAAAGTAAAAGTCACAACCTATGATTCACCCTTGTTCATTTGTGTCATTGGAATCAGAAAAATGGAACGTGGCCTTACGTCATCGATGAGGGTGGCCAGCTCCTGGGAGACCGAGGTGGCAGCCTGACTGATGACTCTGAGGTCTCTCGCATTAGCCATCAGCTGCTCCCTCTGGGGAGACACGCGCGCTCACCGGTGATTCTCGAGAGAGACTCTCTATTCTCTGTTAGAAGCTCCGAACAAAGCAAGTGTGAAGCCACTGAAAAGGCAGGGTTCACATCGCTGACTCCTACCGTAAAGAACTTGGTGAGGTCAAGCTGGGACAGGAAGACACGCTCAGCCTCCTTCAAAACGTCGGCGGGCTGGTTGCACAGCTGCGTCTGGAGATCGTCAACGGCGACCCCTCCTCCGTCCACCGTCAGGAACCGTCTCAACGTGCTTGCGTTGCACACCAAATCCTTTAGCTGCGTCTGAGCGCCAAGGACCACGACCTGGAGGGGCACGACTAACGTCAAGCGCGCCGACCGACAGTCTCCGCTCCATCCGATGCTTCTGGGTCGTCGTCAGCCAGAAGAGTCGTCGTGGCAACGACGACGCGCATCACCTGAAAGTTGAGACGAGCCTTCATCAGCTGGTCGACCGCAGCGGACGACAAACTGGTGTTTGCCAGGAGGAAGGAGGAGAACGTCTCCTTGTCTTTGAGGTACTCTCCTACGGGGAGATCTGCAGAGCAAACAGCATCGTTATCATAAACCCTCCACGCTGGGACAACGATGGGTGGACGCACAAAGGCGAAACGTTGAAGAGGACTCCTGAAATGCTGCACGGCTGGAAATAATCCCCAAATAAAAAAAAAACTTTTTCCCCCAAACTTTTTATGCTTTTTACAGTAAGAGAGGGGATTAAGCAAATGTCTGTGAGAAGGTGTATGTGGGTCAGGGTTGCATGAAAGGCCTGTTTATTTCCAGTTGTGTGGTGTCGGGGGTAATATAATCTGCTCAGCCAGGACGGGCCAACAGGCCGCCCTCTGTTTCACACAGGAGCAAATAGACACGGGGAACCACACGCTGCACACCTGTTGATGGACATTCATTTAACTTAACACTAAACCGCGTGCAGTGAAATCCTGATCGACCTATTTGCACATGCTTCCAGGTTGAAAGGGCCCCCGGTATCACGGTGCCGCACGTCTCCTCGGGTCCGTGTTAGATGGGATTCGGTGGAGCTAACGTACTTGGCCAGGCATCAGGTCTCTCTCCCAGCCGTTGGACGCTCTCCATCAGCTCCTGAAAGCCAGAGAAGCTCCGGTTTCCACCGTAGGACAAAACCGTCTGGACATCAACCAGCAGCCGAGACAGTCTACCAGAGGAAGGACAGGGCTCGTTAGCGACACACTCACGCGAGCACTGACGTTTAGTTGGACTCCCGAGGGGCTGCTGTTGTGTGTGTAGCGCCACCACTTGAGCTCTACCTACATGGAGTTGTCAAAGTTGCCAACTTGGCCCACCGTCTCCCCGGGTGTCTGCTGGTGGAAGCAGGGGTTGTTGATGTTGCAGATGATGCCCTGGATCCAGGGCAAGGTGCCCGCTGATGGTAAGGCCTTGTTTGGAAAGTGACCTGCAAGAGCGTGGACCAGCAGAGACCCCAGATCACAGCGAGACGAGGGACGATGGAAGCGTTGGTATCGCCCGTAACACTTTAAACACCAGACTCGGGGTTGATCCAAACATGAGCAGAACTGCTCTGCTGCGTTCTGACACGTTTCTTTGAGGAGCTGCTGTTAATTAAAATGTAATAAACTAACTCATAAGGCGTCTTGTAATAACCAAGAACACAGAAACAAATGTGCGTGCAGCAGTGACCCTCAGCCGGTTGATCCTCTTTAGCCGGCTGGCACAAACACACTTTTTCGGACGTCGTAAGTGTGCGTGTGTGTGTGTGTGTGTCTGAGAGGTGGACCGTTACACAACGTCACTCACACTGCTGCTGTTTGTAAGGGGGGTGTGACTGCCTCACACAGATGAGGATGACAAAGAGGAAGAGTGGCCAGAGGAGCTCGATGATCAGCTGGATCTGTGTGAGCGGACAACACGGGCACCGTTATAAAGGCGAGACGGGTCTCATTTACAAAAATCAACAATCTCTACTCTTCCAACGACGCGTGTAAGCACCTTGTTTCTCCTGCGGTACGTAACGTTCTTCCAGAGGAGCAGGAAGAGCTGCCTGAAGAAACCCATGGCTCCCAGAAGTCACCTGACCATGATGGTGAACTGGGAAAAGAAACACTCAGTGAGAAAACCAGTAAAGGTCAGCAAGGCCACATCCTGGGTAGCATCGATTACTCTGGTGTCTGGTACTCCCTGCCTTAACGGCGGTTTAATCGGTGGACTCGGAACAACCCCGGTGTTCTTGTTTTTATATTTATTGTGAGTGAAAGGTTACCCCGCTGCCCGCTGTGATGGCTCAAGACGGCCAATCCCCTGCTTCATCCTGAAATCCTCCTGATCCAAACAGCTTACCTGAGCGTGGTCTCTGTGTTAGTAGTGGAGTCAATAATCTGAGGGTGAGCATCATGGTTTGTGACAGGATGCGACAGGTTCAACTAGAGGGGCCATTTGGACGATTTGACTTGCAAATAAGCGCAGTCTCAAAGTCAAACTATTTTTCAATGAATCTGCGTTCAGTGTTTATTTCTATTCCGTTTACTGATGCTGGACAACACGAGTAGAGGGAAATTGGAGCGTTAAGTGACAATAGAAAGGCACCTGGAACTCTAATGACATAAGAATTTAAGTCTGATCATTGTTAAATACTGAAGGTGTGACGTAAGAAACATGTAATTGCGAGAGATTAAAAACGTTTGACACACACACACACACACACATCTAATTACGCACGTATGACGTTACAGAAAAGAAAATATCGCGTTTAGATGATAAATAAGGAAGGCGTGAGGGCTCGGAGCTCGGGGTGCATCCGCATCCTCTCCGACTAGTTTTAGCTGAAACATCGTTTGAGGGACTGACGGTGAGAAGCTGAGCTGAGAGTCCCTGAAAGAGTCTTTGGGGTTACCGTGAGAGCCACATGAGCTGTCAGGGCTCGTCTCGGCGTCGGGAGCCGCCGCAGGTCGTCCGGGACGCCGCTCACGCCTCCGCAGGTCTGCGGAAAGGTGTCGCCTGCTGACGTCACGGGTTACGCAAGGGGGCGGGGTCTGGGCAGGAAGCCGCCTCTGATTGGCTGCTGCGCGGCCCGGGCTGATACAACCGGAAGTAAACAAATGTCCACCGAGAGTGATTTTTCCTGAGATCAACGACACAAATCTGGGTTTAAAAAGACTTATTTTGGCCTCGATAACGTTAAAGAAGTGCATGTTAAGGTCAACGGATGTTATCCCTATAACATTAACAGATTTAGACCCGATCTAAAACAGAGGTGTTGTTATTTACGTGTTATTAAATGTTGAATATCGGAACAAGTAAGTTAATTATGTGATAAAATAGTTTCACCTGTTGGGCCAATTTCAGGTTCATAAAGTCGGGTGTCTCCAGGACCATGCCACTTAAACTTTCTTTTCTTGTGGAACTTGTGGAGTCTATGAATGACTAAAATATGCAAAAACAGGCAGGAAAAGACATCCGGTTTTATGGAAAATAAGCTCCATATCACTTGATAAAACGCTCTTTTCCTTCTTAGAATTACTCCTTGTACTCTATTTGATGCACATATACTGCCATGTCTCATAAGTTAAAGTTCTTTTAACAAATCATGAATATTTTAATGACACTTTTCATTTTGTTTTAGTATTGTCTTCAGATTAAGAGTTTCTTTTTTCAATAAAAACATTCTCAGCCACAAATTTGTGTGCATCGAGTTTATTACACCACTTGCATTAGAAAAATACATCTGTATGTCTTTAATTTCAACATATCACACGTTGGCTTTGTCTTGTACAAATATTGTCAAAATTCAAAACAAACGCTTGAACATTTTGAGAATAAATTCTCGTTTACTTTGCATGTCACTTATGAACGATCATTTATTAATTGTGAAACATTTGCAAAGTAAAACTTACCCTTTCCAGTATCTTATTATACACCAGTTCAGGCTACATGTAATGAGTTATTTTATATGTAGCACAAACAAAAGAAATGTTACATCCAATTCTCAAAAACTGCTGTCAATAAATAACAAAAAGTTCTTGAAGGAAAATCCAACACAATGTATTCGTCTTTCTTGAGCATACAGCAGCTACCTTAAATTCCGCATGATGGAAGACAAAATAGTTCTGGATTATACTTTTAAGGTTAGTGATGTAAGAAAATAATTCGTTTATCAATTGGTTCTCATCAGTTAGTCATTGCAGGGTTAAATATCAGATAAATTAAAAAGGATCTTCCCTGGCACTTGTAAAAAAATGCTCTTGCATCAAAATGCTGTATATAAAGCTATGCAAACTATCTTGTTGCACTCGGTGCTGCGACACCGGCTCATGCATAATATTTTCAGATTTTTGGCAAAAGTTCACGAACGAAAGAGCGGAGCGCTGTCCACGCTGGAGGCAGCGCTCAAAGGAATACTGGCTGCTCCTGTCCCGTTAACAGTCGATACGTCGAAGCCGGCATCGTCTTCAAATGAATCTGCCAACAGAAGGGATCGGAGCATCTTCACTTTCAGCTTTGAAAAGACGGTAAAACCCACGCGGGCGTTCCTGCTCACCTCTCCGACAGCGTTGGACAAAATCTGGATGATCTTGTCGTGCGGCGTGGCGACAACACTCTGCCCGTTTATCTCGATGATTCGGTGCCCGACGCGAATGCCTCCTCTTTCTGCGATACCGCCACGCATCAGGCTGCATATCTGCCGCAGGGAGACGGTGACATCGATACCCAAGTAGGTCGTTTTTCCGGTTATAGCGAGTATTTATGGCCAGTAATCGCGAAATCTCTTTGAAGCCAAACAGAAATTGAACAGAGAACTCTTCCACGTGGACTTACGATGCCGTCCTCCACACAAAAGCCCAGCTGAAACTTGGGATGAGGCCGTCTAATAATCGCCATGGTGACCGGAGGACAGTGGACGATACTCAGCTTAACATACTTTTGGCTTTTCAAATCCTAAAATATGAAATATAACACGGAGTACATGTTTAAAAGTTAGTCATATGTGCCTGTGAAAATAGCTGTCTGAAACAAAACAAATGAAAGAATCCTCCAAAGCGCTGACAAATTAAGGTTAACTTGAAGTCCAAACTGCGGACAAACAGCACCATCTAGTGTCTCCAAACAACTTGTCCACGTATTTTGTCCTTTTAAATCATCTTCACGGTTTTAATCGTAGCCTTGCTCACTCACCCGGATTATGTTCTGACAGGCATCGATGGGCAGCCCCACCAGACTGGTGCTGTTGATGGACATGATGCGGTCGCCGATGCTGAGCTCCCCGCTGCGCTCGGCAGGACCTCCGTGAAGGAGGTTGGCAACCACCACGGTGGGCAGGATGGAACCCCAGCCGGACTCCACAATGGCCAGACCCAAGATCTCCCCTGGGGCCTTGGTGATGGCAACCTGCGTCGCAGACACGGGCGTCAGAACGTTGGACCACAAGCGGGCGAAGTAGTCCAGCTCCCGTCAGCTTACTTCTCGAATGTTCTGGGAGTCGGAGAAGTGTGCCAGATCCCCGTTGTAGAGTTCCTGACTTTCCAAGTAGTCGCTGTACTCGCCGGGCTTGAGGTCAGTGGCCTTCATGCCGCTTTCTTGCAGAAACTGCTGGTAGGCCACTCCAAAGGCCTGACCGATCGCCTGGGCGATGACCTGAGCCTGTTGCAGGAAGGGGAAAGGCAAGGTTTGAGGTCTGCTAATGTCATTGACCACTGGAAGTTAATAAGTCCTTTTCCTACACGGGTCAACTTCTTTTTCCAGATTAAATCCATATTTAAAGTGGCTCACCCCTTCAGTCATAAACAATAATAAACATATACACATGGGAACCAGTTTGAAACTTCCTCTGAGTTTGAGTCTGAAATGTTTATTATTTCTTTGCCATTCCTAAATTTATCTGCATGGAAAATTCAAATGAGAAGCTAAAATGAGGGAAGCGGACACAGTAGCCTCATGGCCTTCAGTATCCCATAGATAATTGGTTTCTAAAAGGAACCTCTTCCTTCTATTCAGTTTTTCAATGAATGGGAAACTGGGACGACAGCCAGACCATTTTTACATTCAGGAGAACTCTCAAGCCCTCTGAGGGAGGGAAACCGGGACAAGATCAGACACCGCAACTCTGATGGAGATCTGAAGCCAAAGAAATAGATCATGAGCTCTTCAGGACCCTTCAGTGTATTGACTCACGTCTTCAGAGGAGAACACGTGGCAGATCATGACGCACTTGTTCTGAGTTTTGGAGGAGGACGACGGGGAAGAGTTTGAGACGTTCGCATCCTGCCCTTTTAGTTTTCTTCGCGCCATCAACACCACGATATCGTCAATGTCCGCGATGTAAGAAATCATCTGCAGAGTGTGATCCATCATTGTTTCCTGAGGGGAGAAGAGAAGGGGAGGTAAGAAACAGTATTAGAAGCAAGAAGGCAAGTTCAGACAGAACGCAAGTGGAAACTTGCACGGCCTTGATGCCCATGTTCTTCCTGCAGAGACTTATACTGGTGTAGGTTTCAACCACACTACAAAGAAAAACTGTGCTGATAAGAATGTGTTATGACTGTGTAAATATCCTAGTTTGGTTTTTTAGATCTTGAATACAACATATAGATAGACTTTCAATGAGATGCCAAATAAAAACAGGACATTTTACACATCCCATATTTCTGCAGACAACAATATTAAAAACATTGTTATCAATCTAAAGTGGCTTTGAAGGATGGAATCGCTGGAATTTATGGTTTGTTATGAGTTTGGGTCACTGATTTAGCTCTTTGGATGCAACTCAATTAAAAATGATCAATAAAGCTCTAAAACTGCTCATTTTTGTCCATGTGAGTTAAGAAGCTGAAGCATGAACATACCTGTGTGTCAGCTGTGAGCACTTTGATCCTCTTGGTTGAGATGAATAGATCCACCTCTGTCATCGGCTGAGACTCTCCCTCCGGAGCCTGGAGGACACAGTTACAGCCAGGATTAAGTACAAAAGCACTGCTGGGTGATATAAAGCACAGATTCTCCCATTATCTTTCATCTGAGTCACCTTGATGCGGTCCACAGCCTCCTGAGCCTGGGCCATGCGGGCGTTAGTTGAGGGGTTCTTGTCTGATCTGATCTGGGTGGAGCCCAGGTACTTGGCCCCAAACACTACTCCATCCAGCAGGTCTTCGGTGTCACAGGGACCAGGCACTGAAACGCAATTCAGAGCGTCGTAGCTGCAGCCCAATTCCTCAAATTAAAACAAATCTGAAGAAAAGACACACTGAAGCGACTCACCGTTTTTATACGATGGACTTTCAGCAGCCTGCAACGAGAGCAAATGGAAGGAAACAATGACCGTGCACCTACTTATTTACCTTTAGATGTGCTTTGACCGTTAACCACACAAACGCCACTTCCCAGAACTTGTGATTCACTGAAAATCATCGGTTGTACCATCTCATGGAGACACAAACCCAGCTCCTCCTCCTTTTATTAGATGGCGCCATCAGCATCGGCTTACCTGCTCCCTCTCCGCAGCCGTCTCTTCTTCTTCTTCTTCTTCTGCGTCCTCCTCCGCGGCCTGTTTTTTCCACACCTGCTCCCTCCCGCCTGTTTTTTCCAGCTCTGCATCCTCATAGTCAGGTAGGGAGGCGGGGGGCTCGTCCCTGTGCGGCTGCTGACCGTTCCCATATTGCTGCCAGAATCTGTGAGCGTCCTCCTCGCTGTAGGAAACCGAAACCACAGCATCGACCTCTCCCTTCTGAGACGACCCGGCGAGGTGGTGCGCCGCTCTGATCTCTGTGAACTGCAACATTCCCAGCAGGTCCCTGTGGTGGCTCTCAGAGAACAGTAGCCCCGTTGTCTCGGTGCTGTCGTCCACAATTAAGGAGGGGGCGGATGAGTCCAGCTGGGATGAACCGGGGTACTGATCCTGAGAGCGAGGAGGCGGACGAGGCTCTTCTTTCAGCTGAAGCTGGTTGAGGAGGCTGTGGATGCTGTTGTGGTCGTAATCGTCTGACTCCCTATCGTGTGCACCGCCTTCCTCCTCTCTGTTGCGACTCTTCGCGTCAGTCGACCCTTCTCCATCTCCCCCCTCGCTCTTCAAGACCTCAGCGCCGGCCCCTTCCTCTTCCTCGGCTGCCTCATCCGCCTCCTCGAACCCCATCCCGCCCCCAACCGGCCCCTCAATGTTCCCTCCACTCGCAACCTCCAGCGAGGCCAGCGCTTGACTCACGGGCGCCGACAGCTCGGCAGCGTCGTGGCGACCGTCTTCCTCTGGACCTTCACCAGCGGGGGCCACAGAGGCCAGGGGGCCGGGGTCGTCCCCGTCGCCCGCCGAGGCCGCGTCGCTGGAAGACTCGGACCTCCAGTCCAGGGGAGGGGGTTCAATCATGGGGTAGGGGTCTTCGTCCGCCATCGGCGGAGGCGGCGGCGCCTCGGCCTGATTCACGGCGTCCGTCCCCGACTCTCCATCATCAGGTGGTGTCGAGGCGGGCTGCTCCAACCACATGTTTGAGTCCATCTTCAAAGAAAGCCTGTCGAGGGAAAAGTTCCACGAGTGTGAAACACTTCAAAATCTCACTGGATTTCCAAAGAAATACGACCAAACTCAGCAAAATGCTCTTATATAACCTCTATGGCTGCCAAATTTGTAGCTTTGCTCTCATTGCAGCAAGACTAAAGTACATTTTATACAATGTGAAACCCTCAAAGTCTGTGGATGAACGCTGAAATGTGCTAATTATTTTATATATGATAGTCTGATGGATGAAAACGAGAATCTGCCCAGAATCACCTTTAGTTTTAGAAGTGCACAAGATAGGTAGATAGATAGGTGGGCTTCTTTATATTTGTTTTCTTTGATACTGGTAGGCTCTCTGTCTAGCAGGGAGTCTTTCATAAACTTAAAAATGTATACACTCAAGATAAATGACATTTTAAAAGCCAATTTGAGCCAAAAGTTACTTCTTCTGTTGCGCTCGACTAAAGTTAGCTCACAGAGTAGCTTCGTGCTAAAGGGCTAATTAGGGACCTACTTACCTTTAAGTCTGGACTTCATCAACAAATGCGGCTTCTGCGCCTAAAAAACCGAGTTTGAGCGGCCGATCTGAGCAGACGTGAGAGTTTGTGGAGGTCCGTCGGCTCCGGGAGAGACGCTGTTGTCCAGCTTTGACGCTTCTCTCAAAGTTTGGCCCCGCTTCACCCGACATGCGAGCAGCAGCGAGCCCGCTGGATGTGGCTCCACATGTCCGCAGCGGCATAAGAGAGAAGAGCGGGCCACAATATCCAGACTTATAGACACGTTTCTGCTGTCAAGTCAGCTTTTATTTATTCACAGTTCGGAGCAACGGTGCGTTCAGGCGCTCTTGGGACTAATACCTTCACCCCCCCACAATCGCTTCCTTCACAAAATCTAGAGGCTTTCTCATAAAGAGTTAGCAATACGTTCTTGTTGCCTAAGATGTCATACAACTTTATATTTAACCGTATTAAAATTAAAGTTAAAGTTATTATTGTTATCACAAGATTCCGGGGGATTCCGTTCAAAAGTTTTTACTCTCCTATATTCGTGAACGTAACAATTGTACACGTCACGCTACAGTAGACCCGCTCAATCGAAGGCAGACAAATCAATGTTAAAAAAACGCTTTAAATGATCTGGACGGAACTTTGGATCATTTAAAATACTTTATCATTATCAAAAGACTGTCTAAAGATAATAAATATAAAGTAAAGAATCAGGCAAACGAGTTGAGGTTCTGATAAAACATTTTTAGTGCGCATTTAACCACTGAGATTGTTGTAATCAACACTTTAGTCACAGACGGTGACTTTTATTTATTTAGTGCATCACTTGTCTGGACGGAGAGCAGGCTTGCACAAGTATTTCAAAAGTGATTTACAATCATTCATCATCATTTAAAAAAATAAATCACACATAAGGAGTATCAACGACCAAGCCATTCACAGCTTCTTCTAATAAGATTACTAAAGTTGGTCTGCAACCTAAATTTGCTGGAAGATTGAGGACAAACTTCGTGTTCAGCAGATAACGTCAGGTCCTCAAACACCCTCTGCAGGTCTTCGGCACGGCTACATTCTCTGGCTGCCTCTGGTCGCTCCGGTGTCGCCCCACATCCGAAGGTCCAGCGCAGCCAACGAGGTGTGGGAGCCACGGGCCCGGTCCCTGTGGCACATCTGGATCAGGCCGACGTGCCGTCACTGTCGCACATCTGGACCAGGCCCACCACAGACGAGACGGTGCCCATCAGGCCCACCAGCCAGCTGGGGAACCTCCCCCCCCAGAGGAAGCCGGGGGGCATCCAGTGGACGGCGTTGAGGAGGTCGGCCGCGCCGCCGAGGACGGAGAGGAGCTCCGCCCTCATCCGCCTGTGGAGCCGCCAGCGGCTGTGGGAGGAGAAGACGCCGTCAGGAGACGCCCGGCGCCGCTGCGGACGAGCGGGGCGCGCCATACCTGCCTCCTCCTGCCCGCTCGTGCTTCTTCAGCTTCTTCCTCAGCAACATCAGAACTCGGAGGGACCTGGAGGGCGAGAGCGACAGCTTCAGAGGAGAGCGCGCCACCGCTGAGTCAGCGAAAACAGGTTCAAGAGCCAAGAGCGTCGACGAGGAAGACGAGTCAGGCAG